>NCVS01002258.1:18702-64095 GCA_003055095.1 Goniozus legneri
GGGGGGGGGGCGCGAGCGTGATAACATCGTGCAAAGCCTGTAATGACAAACACATGCTCTCGATACCCTCACACTCCCACTTGTCTGCGCGCGCTGTGACGCCATATAGATTCGCCTATCGTCTTCGATCTACGCACACAGATCGCGGCATATGTTTAAGCCATTAATTACCATCTGGGGGCGATTAAAGTAATTACGAATTTCGGTGGATAAAATATCGTTGTTCGCGCGAGTTTCGGCGCTTGTCGATCATGCGAAAGTCCGAAAACGCGCGTCGATTCGACTCGAACGAGCACGCATTAGCGCCCTTTCCCTCTCCCCGTCCTCTCTCGCCATTCGATCCATTCAATGACTGCACACTCGAACGAAATCCATAGATCGTTATCGACTTCCGCTTCCCGGAATCGAAAATTAAAATGCTATCAAGTCGTTACGTTCACGTGTAAAGAGAAAAAAGAGGTATTACGCAAAACTTATAGGTAGATATATATATTCGGAACGAGAGAGCGAGAGAAAAGAGATCGTAAAGAGCTCGGTCGGCTAAACAGAAGCGAGAAAGAATATTCGACTCGCTCCTAACAGCACGCGCACTCGGCTGTTACGAAGTCTTTATCGAATGATCGCGCATCATAGACGGCAGGTCCATTATCTTCCCACAACTTCCGTCCACGGTGGATTAAGCCCGACATCCGCGATCGCGTTCGTCGATTCGCTCGCAATCGTCGCGATCGACCTCGTCGCTACTCCCCGCCCCTCCTACTCGATTTCGCATGACTCTCGAGACCACGTGACAAATACGCAGGACGCTCGGCACACGTACGCCAAATCTATACACGTATGCGACGACGGGGCTATCGATACGTATCCCGGCGGCGGTGTATCGCGGCGTGCTATCGCGACTTACCAGTAGCTCGCTCCCTCGGATATGTATTTACGCTTCCCATATCATTTCGTAATTATCGATAACATCGTCAAGGCTTTTTGCAGGAAACAATGGGTCATTACCAGTCGTCGCGGATTTACATCGCGCTATATACGTATGCACGGGCCTCCTTCAAACGTATTTTATCGAAAGCGTTCGAGGAAAAATTGACGCGTAAAATTTATCGCCTCATTGTGCGGAAATTCTTCGCGCTCCGATTTCTTGCGATACGCGATTGACGAGAACGTCAGGTGTCGAGGGGCCGCGGGGGAGGGAGGGGTCAATTTTTAAGAAGTCGAGGCAGGGTTCGGCCCGATTTTTAAGGGTAAGAATTGAGACTGCCTTTGAATAACAGACGAACGGAGGAAGTACCGGCTACTTTGAATATAAAAGCATCTATAATTAATATCCATGCGGAACAACGGGGCTTCGAGCAATATTTATTAGATACTTTATGGGAAAAGTTTAAAAAGGTAATCCTATGGCCTTGCTATAACAAAGCGACGTATCGGACCGCGCAAGCCGCTTTTTCTTTCATTTTTTTTCTCTTTCCGTTTTAGTTCTCCTTTTTTCGTTCCTTCACTGTATAGCAAACGCTCGACGATCTCGATGGGCGGGAAGCCACGAAATTGCCATTATAAACTCACCCCTTCGATAATTTTTATTTCACGCAAGAATCGTTCCTTTTTTGGGAATCATTCCGTTGTTTGATTGGAAACGGATTGAAAAAATATACTATATTTAAATTTATCTAAAGCGTTAGCGCACATTAAATCGAGTTAATTCTATTTCCGCGCGATAAATTATTCATAGCCGACGAAAATTGATCGATCCGGCTAATTTAACGATTGGTTCGTCAACGCAGGTGTAGCGCACGCTGTTTGCTCTACCGATTGCGTCTACATACTATATGTATATAAAGTCTCGCGCGGATAGCGGAAATCTGGGAGCCGCTAGTGCACTGGCATTACGATCCATTATTAACCAGGCCAGGTAACCTCGCACGGATTGGAGAGGGAACGCCTATGTATCGGAAAGTCTCATTTATTTCTCGGCAGCGGCGTAGATTGGCCAAGCGCGAAAGGAGCCGATCGGTGCTGTATTGACCGTAAAACCACCGCGAAATCGAGCCCCCCTCCCTCCGTTCCTCTCGTGAAAACGATACGGCGAAACAAGATCGATTTCCGGAAATACAACGACGAAGCGAAACTGCTCGAGCCATGATTGAATTTGTCCACGTTACCGCGTATACGCGGGTCGACGCGTATAAACCGGGAAACTGTATATATGAAACTCATTTTGTTTACGACGCTGTAACTCTTACGCGAGTTTACATATTTCCGCTGTTCGCGCTTGTTAATTCGTTCCGCTCTCGTTTTTATTTACCCGTTTGTCAAATTGGTTCGCGTTTAATTATGATTAATATTTTTCCTCTCTTTTTCGCACAGAAATAGCGAAATAATATGTAGTACAAAATGTCCTTTATTTTTCGTTAATAAATTTCTATATACTATGTTTTTGTTTCAGAGAGCGACGCTGGCGGAGAAAGAAGTATCGGCGCTGAAAGAGCAGTTGGCAGCGGCGAATGATGGAAATTCTAAGACTGAGGGACAGCAAGCGTCCCAGACTTCGCAGGGAGGAGAACAACAGCAGGGACATGACGTCAATAATTCCAGAAGGACGCCGAACAGCAATCTCGAGCAGGAGTTGCAAAGCAAGGACAAAGAGGTGAGCTTCCGATAACGTAATTTAATGCGAACATTCATTATCAACTCATTAAAACTCAGAAAAAGAAAATAAGAGAGAGAGAGAGAGAGAGAGAGATTAAAAGGAGCCGGTAGAAATGACGCACAGCGCGAAAAGTTAACGATTGCGGTATCCCTCGGTTTTCGAGCCTCCCCCTCATAGGTGCATTTCGGTATATTTAGTCGCAGGAGCGACGTCTCGGTGTTTTGCGCGACGGGTCGTTAAAATGACGGTATGCAACGGACCGGATCGCGCGCTCTTTTTATTTTAATTCTCGGCACGAGATTCAGACCTACCCGGAGCAGTCGGCTTTAACGGCGATAACATTATCGTATATTTATCGGTAGGGTAAATAACCGTTGGCGTATGCGCGACGATTCGCTATACGGCAAAAATAGACGGGCCGCTCGAAACGCCGATCTCTCTTAGCCTCGCGTTCCGACACTCGTACTGTCCTTTATGTTTCGTAACGATGGGAAACACGATCAACGTCCGCGAGTGAGGATGATCGAAGGTTACGATCGTCATCCTTTTATCCGGAGATCTCTTGATCCGCCCTGGAGGGAAATATTTTGAAAATAAATTTCAGACTCGGCAAAGGAAGAAGCGATGAGTTTCTTCGGCGCTCAAGAACCGGTCACGTGTTTTACGACATTGGGCTATCGATCAACGACGTTGAGGCAAAATAACTCTCAACGCCGTGAGAATAAGAGTAAAAATAAAAAAAAAAGAGAATTTCAAACGGTCACGCGAGCGGGTATAATACAGCGAAGGGGCAGCCGGCCCTCTCGGTTTCGGTCGAGTCACCGGAAGTGCTTCATGCCGGCTACCGTAAGTGGTAGTTGCGCTTTTTAGTATCGAACGGCACATTGCGCGATTTAATAAGTATATGTATGTACCTATGGCTTATTGGTATCCTATGCAGGAACGAACTATCCGGAAAAAATGGGTCGATCGCGATGTTCGGGAAAGTAAGTTGAAGTTCTCAAACAAAGCCCGAAAACACTTAAACCGTCCCAGGCGTGAGAAAAGAGTGATAAAAATGCCGCTAAGAGTTCAATAAGTATTCTCCTTAGAGCCAATAAGCACCCCCACCCACGCTTCTCCTTCACCCCATGGAAATCGTTTGCTCCGGAGCTTCGAAGCTCGTTGTAATCCCGAAGCCGATAATCCCCGATCCCTTTCTCCCTCTCGAACGGTTCTTGTTTTCTTGTCTTCTCTTTTCACTTCCCTCGCAGCCATCCCCCTTGCGTCGCCGAGGACATTTACAGGACGACGCCTTTTAACGGATAAGAATTTGCATTACGAACACAATGTCTTTTATTGAGAAGCCATTGAACATCGCCCGGTACTCGTGTATTTGTACTTTTATTTTTATCTTTCCAACCACGGTATACGCGTTAACTACCAATGAATTACAAGCGGCTGTTGTTTTTATGCGAAAATTCGAACGACGACGATACGAAAAGATAATTCGCCGATTCTGGATGGAGAGAAATCGCGCTTTTCTCTGTTTTTGGTCTATACTCTATCGGTGATTTCCTCTGAGCTCGAATGGAACGGATGTCTCGCGGAATTTCTTATCTCGCAAGCGCGAACACAACGCGCTCGTTAATCGAAATCCCGAAAAGCTCAACCAGAATGTATCTTTTCCACACCGTTGACTGACGTATAACGTGGTTATAAATAATCGCGCAGTCATCATTCCGTATCGAGGACAGGACGTTGCATTTGGACGACGTTTCCCGGCTGAATTATATTCGTGAGAATGGATTATTAACGACAAGGGACGCCGGCGCGTCTCACTTATAAATATCATTTTATTTATGAACATCGTGAAAAAAATCAACCGATAAATTTTCGAAAGAGAAAAGAATTATCTCGACGAATTTCTTGCGATTTTGACGTTTGGAAAATTCTACGCCCGAAAGAAATTTGCTATCCGCTCTTTCAAAAATATAAAAAACAGTGAACTTGACCTTTCTCATTGTCAGGTTTTAAATATAATTATCCAAAAATAACAGTCTCCTCTTTCGAACGTCCGAACTGCGAATATCGGATCGAACATTGCTCGATCGATCATCACTGTCGTTGCTTACAATCGAATTTGCTCGACGCGATTATAATTTACAGAGGTTCGAATACGGGAGCGGCAGGAGGGTGGGGATCGTAGTGAGACAACTTAGACAATTGTAAACTCTCGACCACTCACGGTCGTCCTGAAAATAAATCTCGTTCTGCGGCTTGGTTTACAGTTTCAAGTATAGCGAGGGGGAGGGCAAGAGCGAAACGAGCGCGCGCGGGTGCGGAAAAGTGAAAGAGCCGAACGAAAATAAGTGAGAATATCACTAGTGAGTGGCTGCGGGATTGATGGAAAGGGAGGGGGAACGAAAATAGATTGAATCGTCGAGGATGGGTAACTAGCGTTTTTACTGCGATACAAGTAAAAGAACGATTCTAAATGTCCAGCTAATCTTGGTAGTACTAAGCAGAATGTCAAATCAGAAATATGAAAATAATCCGAAACGCAAAGAATTAGCGGTAAAAATGAGGAAAGTAACGAAAAATCGAGAATAGAAATATTTTACGAAGGAAGCTTAGATTCCTCTTCCCGGATGAGATGTGGGTAGATATCGAACGTATTCGTTAGTGTTACGCGATAAACTTTGCGGTTATTTCAGTTTCCTGTACGAATTTTATAGCTTGATCGAGTAAAGGAGAGGAAGAAATCGCAAATATTAATACTCGGTCAAAGTTTTCAGCGACGAGTCTGCTGCTTATTTGCGTTCTCGATGATAAAAAAAATATGGAATTAACGTATCTTCACGTGTCGGTCGAATGCGCCATGGATTATTTAAGAGTAAACCCATTTTTGTGTACACACTAGATCTGATTCGTGTCGTATCTGCAAAGCTTATTTTACAAGCTAAAAATCAACTCGAACGACGAAAAAAATTTTTTCTCGATATTACTTGCTGTCTTGCCGATTTTTTTTTCTTTTCCTCTTTTCCGAAATACTTGGTCCGCGTGACAAACGCCATGCGTCGACGGTTGATTGACGATACTGATTGACAACCGCAGGTTAAACTAACGATTTACGAAATTTGTCATTTTCAGAACTAAAGAATTCATTCGAGTTTTCATTAAACGACGGCTTTGATTAATTTCATTAAAGTAGAAGGACTTTTTCCAATAGATTTTCCACTCGATTAAAAACGAACTACAAATTAGATGGTCCCCTTAGACTAGCACCGGTTAACTCTCCCGCTTTCGTTCGTTCCCCTTCCCCGATATTCGTATATCCGCGTCCTTATCGCGCTCTCGGGCGCAGTTCGTGCATCGCGAAACGGAGACGCGGAAGAAAAAGAGGGAGTGTTCCACCGCCACTAGCTATGCGAGATGAAAGAGAGACACCATGGGTCGACAGTGCCAACGCAAATACAGTTCGCGAGTGTTTCAAAACACGTTGGCTAATGTACCGAGCGCGCGGTAGATCAAGAAATAACCAAGAACGCGATCCACTCCCCGTGTCTCGTTCGCTCGACGCCAAGACCAAAGCGAAAGATCTCGCCGATCTTCCACTCCGCTCTTGTCCACGCAACGACCGGGACAAGCTATTTTTTCACTCTGTTTCCCGTCTGGAGAAATTTTGAAAAACTTTCGAGAGCGAGAGATACTCTCGCGGACGTGAATCAAGTCGATAATCTCAATCTCGTAAAATCGCGTCGAGTGATGGGGTTTTGCGAATCGTAAATTGAATGGAAGGGTGTTCGTGGAATTCGCACCTAATTACGAGACTCCGAGCGACCGAATGAGAATTCTTATAATTCGCGCGGCTACCAGGTTTCACTCGAACGGTGTGATATCGCGAAACCCAGACGACAATCCTCTTCTTTTTAATATCACGAGATTACGGAATACGGTGGTACAAAGATGTACCAACGCGGTAGAATGAATCTCGTCTGAATGTTCGTCCACAAATGGAAGCGCGAAAAGAACAAAACAAAAATAAAAGAACAGTGACGCTTATTTTGCAAAAGAATTCGCACCTAATTACGCGTCTAAGCTCGTCGCGCGAGATCTTCTTTTTTGTTGTTCTGTACTTTTTTCTTTTTTAAATTCTCACTTGTCCTTGACAGGTCGGAATAATTTTTTCTCTTTCGACTTTCCAACGTTCGTTTTTCCGTCGAGTGGCTTATATCGTTAATTGCGATCGTTCCTGGAACGAGAAGGGGGAAGGACGAGGTTGTGTCCGCCATACTGGTAACGCCGATGATAGGTATATCCACGCATAACGATATTACCATATTTGCCCTGATACGAAGATTTGCTGATAATTAGCCTGATAAGGAGGAATCGGCTGCGCAATACACCGCCGAGCGCGCGAGAGACAAACAATCGGCTCCATAACCGAAACGACGCTCGGACGAAACGGCGGAGGCGAGGGCGAGCGAAATTCCTTCCTCTTTTTTAGTCTTATCGTAGACGAGTTCACCCGATTAGATACCAATATAAGCACTAGGGCGCCTTGGACGAGTTTCTGCGACACGCTTAGTGGCGTTTTCCGAGACCGCACCTACGCGCGTGCGCCGTTCAAGCGCCCGGCTATAAACGCGATTAGCCTCGCGCGCGCCCGCCCGCCCGTCCGGCAGATTAGCCAAACAATGAGACCGCGCGTGTTAAGAAACTCGAGCTTTCACGCTTACGCAATTTCAGCCGGCAAAAGGAACACACGTACTATATGTATGGAAATAAAAAAAAAAAAAGGAAACGAAGATAAATAAAAATCGGCGCTCTCGAACGAGGCAAAGATATTGCGTATCTCGGAATTTATGGCTCTCGTCGAGCCTTCCGAGAATTTCGACTAGTCACGGTTGAGCGTGTATGTAACACCATTCGCGAGTTAGATTCTTTCCTCTTCTAGGCGAGATAGACCTAGAAGAGGAAGAAGAGAGGAGTAAGAGAGAGGTAGGGAGAGAGAGTCGCACGTGAATAAGCTAATTAATCGACTATTTGAACGTCAAACAAACGTGGAAGAACCGAGAAGAAAAAAGCCAGCGATATCGATGCTAATAGGTTTTTCGCTATATCTATAGAGACGCGATGAAGTGCCGGCCGGTCTCCTGACGCATCTATCGGGAGCTCCGCCTTTCCAGAAATCTGGTATAACGTGTGTGCGAAGAGCTTTCGGAAGGGATTTTCGTCGGATGGATATGTACGTGTGAGTGTGTACGTCTGCGCGGTGCAGGTGGAGGTGGGTTATTCGGAGGAAAAACCTGGGAATATTTGCACTCGAGCGAAAATGACGTGGGTCGACGTTACGCGGCGAGTGCTTAACGGCCTCGTTTGCTTCTTCCTCTCTCGCGCGTTCGCCGCGCTCGACCCTCTTGGCCGATGATGGCCGCCGCTGGACGGTGCACCAGTAGAGAGCCAATATCGTTAGATATTCATTTCGTAAGTTTCAAGTAGAACAAAATATAGAAACTCGCGGAATAACTCGTCCGCCTCACCCTTTTTGGCAGGAACCTACCGCGATGAGGGGTACAAGCTCGGGTTTCCCCCCCTTCCAGCCTGCGTCGCTCCTCTACCCTGTCCCATTTATCTAACCCCTTTTCTCTTCATCCCTCGTTGGCATCGTCCCGTCTTCCGTCCCACACGCTCCTCCTCCGCTCAACCTTCACGCGCAAAATCCCTCTCGAGCACGCGCTACACACTTGTCTTTCCTCCGTTACACGCGAATTATATCCATACACGCATACACACAACAATATACGCCACGAGATTCGGCGTCTACCGTAACGACGATTGCGCGAAACGTCGAAATTCCAAGTCGGACGTGCTCGCGAATTATTTCGACGATTAATTCCCTCCGCGGATCCACTCGCCGCCATATTTCGTCTGGATTCGACGATCACGCGCGTGATAAGTGAGTCAGGTTGATAACGACGGAACATGACTAATTGCCGGTATGCGCCAACTATCATTACGAGCTCATGGACGGTGTTAAATATCGCCGATAAAGTGAAATTTTCCGAAATTTATTTCGTTAACTCGATTCGGATGGTAGCGGTACCGACGATATTAATCGGGAGAAGCGGAATGGGGAGGATAAGAGGAAAAAATTTACGTACACTCTCCATGCGTTTCACAAGTATGTACAAACGCGCGCGCACACGCGGGTCGAACCTCCTACGAGCGAGAAAACGTACGATGAAGGGAGAAGAGAAAGGGAAAGAGAGAGAGGAAGGAGAAAAGACGCGACTCGGATGCTCCATCATCGTCGGCTGAAACATTAATTAGAAAATCCGAATAATTAGGAACTAACTTTTACACGATGTGTAAAACTCGGTTCGGGTCGAGCTTGTGGTCGTGGGCGTGTGCGTGAAACGAGTCTGTGTGCGTCTTCTCCGCGGGCGGATATAGGGTCCGCCGTACTTTCCTCCACTGCGGAACTCCCACCTCGGCCTGGCTGGGTACACACGCGCTATCCTACCTCCATCGGATGCCTCGTACTTCGGAGCTTTCGTAGGTTAAAAAGAAAAAGGATTTTTCAGTTTGAATAAATCGATCGACCGGTTACTTGCCTCTCTCGCTCGCGCCAATACGAGATGCGTATCTGGTCACGGCGGCCGCAGATTATATCGTAATTACGGTTTTAAATATACTTCATCGTGCACGCGAGGCGAGTTTAGGCCCGGGCTATGCAGGGAAGGATCGAAGTGTGTAGCGAGGGTGAAATGTGGAAGGGGGAGGGAATGGTTAATGCTCGCCTACTGCTCGTGCCCTTCGATTTAATGTCGGCGTAACGCGAGTCGGAGGGGTAGAGAGAGAGTGAGAGAGAGAGAGAGAGAGAGAGAGAGAGAGAGAGGGAGCCGATCGTATATACAGGTGAGTGCAAGAGCTCAGCCGTGATATGGCAGCGAGGGTGGGAAGAGCGAGGGGCGGCACGAGCGACTCTCATCGGTATAGCCAATCTTTTTCTTATCGGGTCACCGGAGATTTATAGAAACGCGCGGCGATGGCGTATTGTCATGACTTGGCCCCGCGCGTGCACCAACTTGCGCGGCTCGATCTGGAACGCGATATATGACTGTGTATACTCTCGCTGCCACGAGTAACGAAGTCGCATGAAATTACCCGCTCCTCTCCCTCTCTCGCGCGACCCGTATAAACCCTACGAACCGATCGAAATTACTCTCCAAAGCGAACGGTCGTTAGGATGGAATTTTTTTCGCGCCCGACCCACTGCACGAGCTTGTATATCGAACGAGTTCGCGTATACCATCGATTTTCGATTCGTTCCTTTGTCTTTAGTGGCATCTCGCGTGTCCGAAACGTCGACCGAGATATATTATAATGCCGTTACGTTATTGATAGCTGCAACTATTATGATAAATTTTACGATTATTGTTATCCCGTATTCTCTGATATTCTTTATTTTCTCATTTGTAATTCGCAATCTTATCGATCTACGATGGTAAAAATCGAGTCTACCACTTCGACAAGTTTTATTTTTATGTTTTATTTACGTTTTACGTTTCATTTTGCAACGGAAGAAAATAAGCGGGGGAGGAACAGAGAACGATATCTCGTTCGTGCGTGTATCGAAAGAGCGGAGCGGTGGGTTCGGGCGAAAAAAAAGAGCAGGGGAAAATAAAAAAGAGAGAGAGAGAGAGAGACGGCGTCTCTTGAAATTAATTTTTTTTCTCCCCGAGATAAAAACCTAACGAAGCCGAGCGCGCTCGCGCTTTATTGCGCGAAAGCGAACGACGGAAGAGGTATATAGACGGCGTGGAGACTACGCGGAGGTGGAATGTATATATACGTATCGGGAGAAAGGGTGAAAAAGGGTGGTGGATATATAGACGGCGGACTAAGAGGGGGAAAAGAGAGTGGGAGAGACGCGGGGTGAGACACAAATACGCCGAAAATTAGATTCATAACTTTTCTGCTGCGCTTTCGCGGCGAAACGACTAAAGGCTGCTCGGGCTAGTTAAAAATTCCGTGTGCCCGCGAATATCAATCCCATACCCACCTCCCCTGTCCCACGCGCTCGTATACTGGCGCGAGAGCGTAAAAAAGAATAGAGGAGAGAGAGAACGTATAAGTATATACCTATACACACACACGCGCTCGTCGGACACCCCGCGTCGTTCCTTCCCCTACCTTCGCCTTCTCATCGCTCCCGGTTATGCTCCTCCACCTACGCAACTCTTATGCCCGGCTCTACGTATATACGCTCTCACTCGATTTGCCCAGACGGAAAGGAACGACGACTCCGACGAATTATTCGACCGTTCTTTTTTCCCCCGCAAAACGCGATTATCCAGAAACGTCGTCCAACGCCGAGTCCGTTTCGTTGTCGCGGCTGTATATATACACTGCACTGCCGATAATTATCGGATTAATCGCGAGAAGAAAAAAAACGTATAATTTTCCCTTAGTTTTCCTACCGTCGAGATAGTAGAAAACACTTATACGCAGAAATTCAATTCTCGCAATGTAGGAGTGCCGTTCGATAGGATTTTAAAAGCGAATCGCGACGATACTCGTGGAATTGTGTATCGATAATCGCTTAGCGAGCGATATCGGCGGCAATCCATTTCGCGCCTGTAATTATTAAACATTCGACCGTATAGACGGCCCATCGCGAATGAATACCATACCCCACATCGGTATGGTATATCCAGTACACCGTACTCCGACGACTGTATTATTTCGTTCCTGCATTTTACGTCGTCCGCCCAGAGGGCTCCTATCCAGCCCCCACTCCCTCGTACAGACGGACGACGGGAATTATCTCGGTTTTTCCGCAAACGCGATTAACCAGAAACGACGTTCGGCCGGGCCTCCAGGGCTCCGCTCGTGGCCGGCAGAGATACTCTTTCAGCTTTTGACTCGACTCTCCCTCCACTCGCTCTCTCTCTCTCTCTCTCTCTCTCTCTCTCTCTCTCTCTCTCTCTTCTTTCAACCCGCGATTGATAATTCACGATTAATCCGTTACGGGGTTCGTTCCCGATGCTGCAAACTTAATGACGAAATTCCGACATAATTTTCGCTGTTCATACGTTCTAATATTCTACGAATACGCCGATAACTTATTCCCATCCCATCCGGAGGATTACTCATTCATCGATGGATTCAATTAAAATTTCGGCATCGGTGACAACAGCGAGAGACAAAAATTCCGGTATTATTCTCTTTCCCGACGTCAGAAGCGCAAAAGTTAACGGGGTTCGTTCGAAAAGGCTCGATGACTCCCACGAGCCATGCGGCACATATAACGTACGTACGACGGGGAAATTACTGACGCGACGTATCCCTTTTTCACTCGTCGAAGCGAGGAATCCTACGGAAAGCTGGGCTCGAGCTCAGCAAGGGACATAACTTATCAATCCTCCCTCCAGCCCCGGCACAGTTGGCTTCCCCGCGCGGTGGGAGCTCTTTCCGCCTTCGCTTTTAGCCCCCGTACAAGTATATGATATTTAAAATTAATCCTTCCTTTGTGCCGTCTGCCCGTCCATCCGTCTGTCTGTCTTTTTATCGTACCGATATGGAATCGTATAAATTTTACCCCATTATTCGTACGGTATAACAGTACCGCGCGCGCGTCTACCTCTCCTCGCGGAAGTGGGGGTCGCGGCCGGATAAGAGATCGACTCGCTCGCGCACAGTCGACCGACCACCTACCAATCGCTCTCAGGGGGAGTGACGGAATCCTGGAAGAAGAGGGACGGGTTGGTCTTTTTGTCTCATGCGAGCTCCTCGCGCGGGAACCTTTCATTCCGAATCCTCAATCACCGTCGGTGATCAATCACAATTGAACTCTCGAGTGAGCGAGAAGAGAAAAAAAAATCCACCCCTACGGCTATAACTGAGACGAGAGAGAGAGAGAGAGAGAGAGAGAGAGAGAGAGAGAGAGAGAGAGAGAGTAAGAGAGAAAAATAGGAACGGAAGCCCGTGGAAAATCAGACGCAGTTCTCGTGAACTGAATCATCGCGACGGACTATAATAATCCCGAATGAAGGAGGCGCGCAATTTGCCTCCGCGTATTAATCGATCGCGACGCGAATTCCGATACAGCATCAAATCGAATCAACCGTCGCGTTTCCGAGACTCGAATGATGAATAAGAGAGAAAGAGAAAGAGAGAGAGATTAAAAGGAATGGGAAAAGCTACTATGGAGTCTCAATTTCGTAAACGGAAACGACGAGGTAGAGTAGATACGGAAATCTCATTGATTGCGGCGAGCATTAAGTAGCGATGTCCGGTGCAAGTCAGACGGTCGCGATGCCCATGAACACAAAACGATACGTCCTTCGTAGATGTCTTTTCACGAGCGAGACTCTCTACCCTCTGACTCGTCAAGGGAAAGGTTTAAGCCGACGGATAATGCACGAGCCAAAGGATAATTCCCGATACGGGGACGGAAATCTGGTTCCCGTGCGCGGTCGCGGAAGAGAAAGGGAGAGTTTGGACCGGCTGGGTGAAGGAGGAGAAATAAAAAACTCTTATTTAAAAATGTATTTACCGTCTGGCTCGCAAGGATAGCCATCCGCCTGGAAAGTTCGCTTTTTACCCTTCGCTCGCGTGCACGATCGTGTGTAGGTGCGCCTACGGTCCGTACGAACTTACCACTCCGCTCTGGTTTGTTCGTGTATGCGCGGCCATGTATGAACGTTGCTCACCGTTTCATTCGCGGAGATGTAGGAATCGCCGGATGCCGAGGGGTTCATCCGCGCGCACTTCGATTACACTTGATTTTTCGTATGCTCTCTTTGCCTCGTTTTACCCTTGTCGGGAGGAATAAAATGGGGGTTGAAAAATTTTTCCATCTCCATTCTCGTGCTTCGCTCCTCTCGTCTTTGGTCGACGGGCGGATCGCAAAATAGAAAAACACTCGACTTTAAATAGCGGAAATTCAGACAATCGATATGTGTATATGTATGTCGATGTAACGAGATTTCCAGCTACACTCGACGAATTATTATCGAACGAAATAAGCGCTTACAACAGCGCTCTCGACGGTGCCGAAATAGAACAAGAAAATTTGGGATAGATACCGATTTAGACGAGCTAAATTCACGGGTTTGTCGTGCCATTGTCTCCCGTCGAGAGATGTAACGTCGTTGAGTTTTATCTCGCGGCGATACACCAACGTATTTTCCATCTCTCTCCATCTCTCATTCGTGTCTACAGATTCGCTCGATCGTTAGCCGATTTCGAACTTTGCGGCGGCATTCCGCGGGAAATGTATCTAGAATAGACGGATGAAATGTAACTATCAAAGTTGGCGATCGCAGCTCCGCGGCATTTTCCCACACTCGCGCGCTCCCTCCCTCCCTCCCGACTATCGCCGCCCGCAAAATTCACCTTCGCTCTACCCCTTTCGTCTCGCCGAGCGACGACTCCTTTCCCGTTCATCCGCCACGGTTACTCACAATTTATATTACGGCCGAGGTGCGCATATAATTAATTTAATTAAACGCTCCGGCGTTGAAAATCGTCCTATTAGTTGAGGAACTTTTGACGGCTGGTAACGTCTCTCCATCGCGCGAGCGCGCTCGCCATTACGCTCTCTCATCCCGGCCACCCCACCAATTCCTCCTACAGTCTCCCTTTCGCATCTCTCTTCATCCCCGATTCATTCCACCTTGCCAACGGAGTCCTACTATAATATCGCTGCTAGACAATAACTTTTTCTGCTCTCTTTTTTCCTCTCCGCGCATATCTTTTCATATTTTTCGACCTGTAACAAGCGTTCCGCTAAATTCACCGCTTTGATTGGACCGGCCGAAGAATTGGAGTATCTCGAGAAAGCCGCGACTTTTATCCAGATTCGATAATCGAAATTTGTTCCGATATTCTTTGGCGAACTTTTCGCTTTATATGACACCTCGATGCGCAGTCGATTACACTTGGCAGCGAGCAGTGACCACGGTGGGCGTGAACGGGTTAATTTCGATGACAAGAAGCTACACTGCCAGGGATACCGTTACGCTCGCGACGCTATTAGCGGTTATTATCGTCGGCAACATTTTGACACGATTCTATATGTATACGCGTCTCGTATCTGGTTTAGCGTTTCACGACGATCGCGTAAATATCCGCGAAATTGTAAAAATAATCCAATCGTGATTTCGGAACGGGAAACTGTTGTGTAATTTATCGCGCGGTTGACGATAAACAGAGGGGACCGGGTTTGACGTCCGGTTACTGGTAAGTGGCTCCTCCGTCGATAAGGTATAACGAGAGAGAGAGAGAGAGAGAGAGAGAGCGAGAGAGGGGGGAGGGGGAGCGATAGTGGCACGCAGCCTCCAAACACCGAAGGATCTTCGTAGCTAAGGGCGAACGGACGGACAGATTGCGGCTAGCCGAGGAAACCGCCCTCTGATCTCACCCCGTTTTAACCCCAAGTTAGGTCGCCATTCCTCGGAAAACGGACGACGTTACTCCGGGCCGCGCTAATTTCCGTCGCCTCGCACTCCGTTCGACGCTCCCGATCTCGCGCTTCTGGTTCTTCGGTAAATCCCGTCGAGGCTTCATCGTCCGGCAATCGCGCTTTATCGTAATTCGATCCGAGTAATCCCCCTAGTCGGTTCGATTTTCATCCGCGTTGTTTAACACTCCTACCCGCTGTATAAAATTCTTTTCTTCGTTTGAAATTGGTTTGTGGATTAGTAATACATAAAAATATCGGAATGCTACATCAGCTTGATAACGTCTATGGATGTCCCATCGCTGGGTCGGTCACGCTCGTCATTATCTACACATATATAGACGACCGGCGAAGAAATCTTTATCTTACGCGATACGATGACGTATATACGCGGTCGAACGTTCAATGGTGTTTGTGCCTTTCCGAACGGGAGCAATATATGACCCGTGACCTTTACGGCGTCTACCGAGTGCGTACGCGGTTGAAAGAACTCTCGCTGCTATGACACAGTTCGATCGTACATATCGTTCGCGCAAAAATAACTATATGCCCGTATCGAACACAACGTATTTGCCAATTCGCAAAGAATTTTTTCGCTTATCGATAATAGATTTTCGAGGAGCGAAAATAATATTCGTTTCGGTAACGTGTCTCTGACCCAAGTCGATAATCGATTAAATATACACAAAGCGATTTTAAGGCAATACGAAATCTTATCTCCCGCGATAGGGTTCGATGCCACTGGCTAACGACTTGTTGCGGGAAGCTGGGGTTATCTATCGTGAAATAAATAAGTGTATACATTTCGGCTAATCGGGCGGCAAACGTTCGATCTCATGAAATAACTAACTGTGTTCTCTCTCGAGGCCCCCCTAATAAAGATGGAAAGACCCGATGATAGAGCGCGGTCGATCGTTCGGCTTCGGATCTGCCTCCAATCTTAGTTGGTTCAAAAACGCGCAACGGGAAACACCATTCCGTAAAAATACAATCGCTTTACGAGTAATCCTCGCGACAAACTAACACGTATCGTCGATAAATGAATATAATCAATTATAAATGTGCGACGTGTCGAAAAATCGCGGAAGCTCCGTTCACGGGATCGAAAGGAACCGACTTGCGTCGAGCGGTGTAAGATCTCCATTGGAGGATCGGGTAAGTTCTCGAATTTAATTACGACAATTAAAGGCGAAAAGCTTTCTCTCTCGATTCCACCTCTCATTCATATCTCGACAGCTCGGCAAATTCGACTACTCGGTCGGCTCTCGATAGGCCGAGATCGATCGCATCGAATATCCGCAGCCACCCTCTCGAGCCATTCGCCACAGACACTCCGGTATTTCTGATTGACAGGAAAACTTTTCAATCACGTTTCTCACTCTACTCTGCCAAAACGCGCCCACTCGAACGGCCAAAATCTTCCGCTCTCTCCCCCTCTCCCCTTCGCTCGAAATTAATTTAGCTATCCGCGCTCGCTCCGACCCGATCGAGATTTTGCACGCTAGTTGATTCATTTACTTCGCTACGACGCTCAATGGAGCGGGTACCTTTTCACCGTGTCGTACATGTGAAATTTTCGAAATCGTTAATTAATCGAATCAGAGCATCGCTTTCGCAAACATTAAAATAACATAGAAGCTACCTCGCTATTTGCCGATCGAAGCGCACGAGGTAAATGAAGCATCGAATGCTAATAGCGTCGTGCGCGCTCGCTCCGTCGCCATTTCGTTTCATACGTCATGTATATATAACTCTCGACCGAATGGTATACGTGTACCCAAGTGTTATAGACCTCGCACGCGTCCATACGCGGGACACGTGAGCGTCTTTGCGGCCTGTAGAAATTTCAAAGAAAACCAGCGGATTCTACTTTCTCGAAAACGATCGCCAGTCCGCTCGATGCCCGATTATCGTCGAAATTTCAACGAATTCATCGCGAGTATAAATGAATGGACGCTATTGTGAATATTATAGTATTATCCGCACAATGAGCGCGTCCGATCGCTCGGTCGAATCGAACGCGCTTTGTCGCCGCGGCCTTTCGACGTTTGCATACGGTAACCTATAACCAGAAAGCTGTACGATGAAATAAACATGCACGTTCGTACGATCGCCACGTCATATATGAAATAGCGAAAAATCTATAAGGCATCGTAACGACGGTGCATACTGACATGCTGGCGCCCGCGCTCCGCGTTCTATCGCGCCGATATTCCTATAGTAAAGCCACCAATGGACATTTATGGGTCGGATTGCCTCTGCGATTAACGAATGAAAGCGCTCACTGGAATATCGATTCGCCGCTCCGTACGTACAATTACATTCAATTTTCACTCCGAGGAAGGAACTTTCATCGATATGGAGATTTTTCCTCTCGTTTCCTTCCTTTTTATTTTTCTTTCTCATTGTTAGAATTATTCATCGTTCGAGCTCTCATTGTTTTTCGTGCATTTCGTATGAGCTCGGTTTAAACCGTAGACGTCAAGCGGTATCGGCAGTGGTAATACACACGCCCGCGGCCGGGGTGCGCCTCGTCGGTTTCTATATATCGTGCCAACTATCAATCAGCGTCCCGAACCCTATATATGGATCGGACCAATCGCGAATTCATGCGTTACGGAAGAAAATCTTCGCTTGGATGCTCGACGAGGCGGACGTGCAATTAGACGGGAGCACGCACGGCGAGAAACGTTGCATTATCGACGATCGAACGGTCCCGAAACGATTATTCGGCCACCGTAGACAAAACCCCGGGCGCATGAATATGCCAAGGCCGGGCTGCACGCGATACCTCCGGGGCTCCCTCCGTCTCGCTCTAGCCCGCTCTAGTCGCAATTTCCTCGATTAACTTTTTCAGACGTTACGAGTCGAGAGCCGGAAGTCAATCATCGCTCCGATCTGTAATATTTTTTCTCTCTTCCACTCCTTCTCCGTGAAATAACAAGAGCCGTTCGCGCTGAATTTTTCATGAGGAGTACGGCAGAAAAAAGGAACAAGACGAATTAAACGGATTGAAAATTCGATGGCACGTCAGGATAGAGACGGGGGAGGCATTTCGTATCGGTCTGATATTTCACGCTATGAACAGTCTCCTGGTCTCGCCGAGCTCTTAAAACCAGGCTAATGGCCAAGTAATCAAAGTAAGATCGTCCCCCGTACTACCGATACCCTCTGGAATTCCTAATCTCGGCCGCGCCGGCAACGAAATTAATTCGTCTTCCAGTACTAATGTATATTCGCGCGAGTCGATCGACACCACGAGCTCGCCGGGGGGAGGACGCGGGAACAAAACTGGTTAAGCAAATAGACAGAGCGTTCGGAAAGAGAAGCTTCTTCCTCGAAAACACGTGGGGGTGCCCAAACGAGGAGGAGTGACGAAACAATTAGAAAAGGAAAATGAACGGAGGGAAGCGTGTAATCTCACTACGTTCCAAGAGAGAATCATCGTGCGATGGATTACGACACCGAATCCGCCGTACGACTTCCGCGCGAGCGAACACACGTGAAAGGGGCTGCGGATAGCGCACGATCGAAATTAAAATTATAATTATCGTAGGGTCTGTAGAGTCTTCGCGGCGCTTGTCTCTCTGTCTCTCTCTCTCTCTCTCTCTCTCTCTCTCTATCTCTCCCTTCCCTCACCCCCGTTACTAATCGAGAACGAAGTCTCCTGTGTGCCGTTATTCCTAAGTGGATGGGATACGTCGGCTGTCTCGATTGGTCCTCCCCGATTAAGAGCACCCATCCCCTCTACTCCTCGTGCACACTCCGAAATATAATTCGCACTCGAATTGATATATATGATTTTCCTTCTTTTCCACCCTCTTATGATTTATATTCGATTTATACAGAAATTAACAAATTGTTATTACCGTTGCGCGTGAGAAGAAAAAAAGCGATTAGGTATTCATACCAATTCCCCGTATTTTAATACCGAGGGGATGAAGGAATACTTAGGTTCGAAAAAAAAGACGAGAGAAAGAGAAAGAGAGAAGCGGAGATATTCGCGACCCTTGGAGATTCTAAATCGGCGAATTTAATCCGAGCGTTTATAATCGGGGAGCGGCTCCGGTGCCAATTAAGTAACCGAGAAATTGGCAGAAGGGACGGGATCGACGATCGCGGCGAATGCCACGGAAAAATCGCGGAGGGAAGATGTAACGTTCCAGAAAATGAATCGTGTCCGATATCACGCCGTTGGAGACGCTTCGGGGACATTGAAACGGGGCTTGGAAAAAAAGTCGGCGGTGCTACGTTGCCCGGTAATTTTCGCGCGATTTTATGGGAATTTAAGAATAATTCAATTAGGGTCCGGGGATCACTTTCCGAGATATGCTAATTCCACGGTAGAAGAGGACTGTACTAACTACGACGACGCGGCCTGTGAGATCGAGATGTGGGGGAGGGGGCGAGATTCGACCGAAAGGGGACAAAGTCGGTGGATGGGGAGATCGGTACCTATATCGTCTTCAATTTAAAAATCTAATCTCCGATGATCGTTCTCAATGTCCGTAGGATAAAAAATACGATTCTCCGCGAGGTTCTACCTATACCTATGTATACCGCTGTATTCCGGCTCTCCTCATACTCGAGCTATCGTATTTTCAATCCGACCTGATTAAATTCATTAGTTTAATAGCAGGGTGGGTATCAATATCCAGGCGATTTCGCTCTGTATTTTTTATTTCCCTTTGCCTCTCCCGTGACCCCGCCACGAAGAAAAAACGAGCGAGACCACGAGAGCGCACACAGTACGCTTCACTTTCATTCGTTTCTTCCTTTCTTCTTTTTTATTTCACTTATCGATGGATAGCCGATGCCGTGCCGTCGTTCTTTCGCTTTGACCTTCTTGTATACATAAGTATCTCATCTCCTCCTCCCGCGAATCTCGCTTTCGCGTTCTTTTTTTTATCATTCTCTCTGTGTGTACAAGCGCAATCGCAATTTTCTCGTTAAGCTTATCCTCCACTTCGGTCCTCGGCCGCGAGCCCCTGGGGTTTGGTGGCGATCGATTCCAGTCAAGTGGGCCGGGAGAAAGTCGAGAGTCGAAGACGAGAGGAGAACGAGACAGATTCACCTAATAAAATTGGCAGGAATTACTTATTTAACCCTCGACAGATTGGAGAACCTTGATCGATACGAGGAGCCCTTTTCACCGATGCGAGAATTTTCTTGCGTCGACGCGCCAACGTAAACGCGTGAGTCATCCTCGAGCGCAAAAAAGGAAGAACGGTCTGAGTACGGGGGAGCGAGCCGAACCGGGTGGGAAAAACCCGTCGGTGTGGTCGTTTGATAAAGCTCAGGTAAACATTCGGCGGAGCGGATTAAGCTGAGATATTCTAATGGCTCAGTCAGTAGGCCCCTCGGGTATCGTCGTGGTGTATCGGCTTCCGTATCTCTACCGTTGGAGTAATGCTCGAGTGCGCACCGCTAAGAAAGGAGAAAAAATAAATAAATAAATTGAGAAAGAAAAATAAAAAAAGCAGCGAGAAAACCCCCATCCATATTCCCAATTGGATAATACGAGCACGCGAGAAAGAGCCTCTGGCGATAAGTCCAATGTAAATCACGCCCTCGTAAAATTCGCTGATATGAAATACGCGCGGGAGAGGAAAAATGTTCGCACAGCCGTCCGCGAGGAGAGAATCTCGAAGACGACGATACGCGAATATACGAGTAATGCGATCGAATTAATTCGTTCGAGAGCGAACGACCTCTTACGCGCGTTCCCGTTTCGGTTTCGCACGAAAGCAGCACGTTTGGAACGTACCGGGATGGATCGAGTGGTGCGTTATACACGTCGCTCCTCGTACGACAAAAAAACTTCTCCCCCGCATTCTCCAAATGACACTAATCGCCTTCCTTTATCTTCCCACGGGTCGGTTCGGCGACAAAAACAGCGCGATTCGGACGGACAGTTCCCAGTCACCCGTTCGGCAATTCGATAATTATTTCTGCCTTTCTTTATTACCAACGATTTTTTCTCTTCGCGTTGTCCTTTGCCTCGTACCGCCAATTCAGAAATGTCGTAGTCTCGTGGAAAACTTTTCGCGATTGTACGCGTTATACGGTCCTGGCTCCGAAAAATCTTGTAAACTTTCTTTCGGAACCTCCGCGAGCGTCGCAAGCAAATGTTTCTTTTTTCCCTTTCTCCTTCTCCCTCTTTCCTTTCTCTCGTCGAATTTACAATCGACCCTGGCTATCGTTGTTTTGCGCGATTTTATTGTTCCGAACGCGCCCGTCCCCGTCGCGAATAAATATATCTCGAATGAAAGAAAAGAGGAAAGAAAAAGAGCGGAGTAAAAAAAAAACGCAGCGGCGCTAGTCGCTTCTTTCGTGCGGCAGCGATCGCGATATCGAGATCACGCGATTCGACTATACTCGTCCGTACGTACCTATACTTGCACATATTTTTATCGTTATGCCTGGGCGAACGAGCCAGTCGGAATGGTCTAATGGAGCCACTAAAATTCAACTAAAGCAGAGGCGAATAAGAATGAAAAAAACTTGATCGAGAGATCCCAATTGCCGCAAATTTTTTTCACGCTTGAAAATTCCATGAAATATGAAAATAAGATACGCGAAGGAGATCTTCGACGACGAAATATCGGCGATAAACACACATTAACGCGACGCGTTGGCTGTTGGAGTTGGAGTCTCTCCCGCGGGAGCGAGAGCGCTATTATACGTGCGCTCTCGCGAAGACAATGAAATAAATCGCGACGCGAGATCTGTATTTCGCGATCCGCTCAAGGGGCCGTTTAATTTTCCAGTCGAATGGCCAATCGTGGGCTCACGGGGCACGGGATAAGTAATTCGATTTACCCGGGAGTACGTAAACCGTGCGGTTTTCATAGAGGCCTAGAACGATAAAGCACAATTCGCTAGTAAACAAAATAATTATTCGCGTTATGAAATTTTCAAAGGCTCAATTTCGCGTTTCGTTCGATTAATGAAATCATTTCTGTTTTCTCTTGACAAACCCCTTCCGTCTTTCGCCTAGGTATATGTATTCGATATGAAAATGTGTTTACGCGAACAAGCAACGCTTAATGATCTCTACGTATTGAAGGATGAAATCAGATCGAAGGTAGCCGACCGTGCGAGGGAGCACAACTCTCAGCGGATGAGCGTACGGTGGGGGTAAAAACCAATGTAAGCGATCTAGTACGCGTAGCTACCCGCATCGTGAAGACCTCGCTCGGGTTTAGTCGGTAGCGAACGCATGAAGCCTTAATAACTTATGAATTGGATATCCACGTTATTGAGCGCTCCGTTAGAATCCGGGTATTATCGATGGAACCTGCACACAAACCCATACACGCCTCATCTAGCTGGTTACGCAGACCCGATAGGGTAAAATGTGTAATACGAACGAGAACGTTATGTCAGAAAGCCAACTGGAGCAAAATCCCTCTCTCGTCTATGCCGCGTTTTCCATCTCGATCGGGTACGTTCGGTCCTTTGCTTCCCATCCTCTTCCGCTTTATCACTACCACGCTCTATTCCTCACTTTGGATACGTACACGTATATATACCGCGATCAATCACTCGTGGCTCGCGTTAACGCGCTTTAAGCGCTTTGCCCGGGCTTGGCTACGCGCTAAGTGTTCATTATTGAGGGACACTCGATAGCCACTCACATCGATACGCCTGCGGATGAACGGCGCGTACATCGCACTCGATAGCTCCAGCCAGATTTCCTTCACTACGGTCTAACCTTCCCGAACGATATTCTAACGATACGTCGAGAAAAGAATTTTTCAGTGTCCACCGGGATAATCGTCGAATGAATTTTCTATTCAACGTACGACAATGATTATCGGAAAGAGATTCATTTTTATTACAATAATGAGCGATGATTAATGGAAATGTCAAGCCTATTTAAACCGCCTTCCACTCATTGCTGATAATCGGAGAACTCAAAGGCGGATCTGTTATTTAAAAACGCCACGTATATGCCTAAAGCAGTAATCGGTTTAATACGTTGCAAAGTCTTTACTCGAGGTACGGGGTTACGTGTTAGAGGTTTATCGTCGGAACACTCTCAATGGACTTACACGAATATCGATTGACGTTACTTAAACCGATTCCTCGCCTATACGGACAGTCGTTCTACCAAATTGATGAATTTCGTTCAACGTTCGAAGCCCAGTGAGTTATTCTATAAATATCGAAAATTGTTTTGACACACAATACTTTCCGATGAAACACTATTTTTTCAGTTCGATATTACTCGAATACGTATACGTGACATGTCCGGTAAAAAAAAATTTAATTCCTATTTGTCGAACGATAAATCAAAGATTAAAATTTTAACTCGATCGTTTTATCGACGCTTGTCTACTTTTCGATATCTGACACGAATAGGAATATAATTGCTCGGAGTTGCTTTGTATAATTAAAGAAAATCCCGTGCTGCTTTATAATTTCATAACTACCGGCACGTCCCGGTATAAAACATTCGCGTACTTCGTCAAGTTTATCGCGTTCCAAAAGATCGCACAAAGATCCGAAAATAGCGAGAGATATTAATACATCCACAAATCACGCGACTTATCGCAAATTCGATATTTTTTCAAAATTTCTAAATTAGGATGGAATTGTTACTTTTTTTACGAGTTTAACTCCGTAAACGATGTTGGGGAACGCCGAGGGGCGGAAGTCCATTAACCCAAGGTGGCCTAAGGTATATTCTCTTGCTCGCTCTCCCTGTCGTTTTCCGGGTAACTATCATTCACGGAGTAATAACCAGACGACCGACGACGACGGCCTCCCGTCACCGTGTATGTACGGCGATTACCGGACGACGTTTACAGCCGTGTGTCCCCGCTACGTTTACCTGCCATTGCAGGCCCAGGGGGGTGAATCTGAGATTTTTACGAGCCACTCGTCACTTGGGGGATGCTGGCGATAAAATCCACTCGTTGGCTGGATCGACCTTCTTCTCGGGATACCGACAAAACGCGGCTCGATACAATTTCGTACCGTCGATGGGCATCATCAAACTCAGAAATGTAGACTAGGTATTCCAAGAATGAAAAATCGTTAATTTTCGACTCGATACCGAATTTAATTAACTGTAGAGGAAAATTCGAGAACATCGAAGTTGAAGGTTCGAGGTCGTACCTTTGTTTACGCGTCGTCGACGTCGCATTCGATTCATTGACACTTCTGCGAAAAGCAATGGGTAGGAGGGAGAGGGCGCCGCCGGCGATCGCGTGTGCGCGACTTCGTTATCGTTCGATCTCCAGCCAGTTCCATTCGTTTGTTCACGCATGTATACACACGTGACACCTACGACGAAGTCGATACCTCGGTCGTCTCCTTCTTCGACTATTCGTGTAAAAAATTAATTATCATTTCATACTTGTATACCTATGCGAAATGTGTTTTCCTCTTCGACAGAATTACGAATAATGGCGAGGCGTAATTAATAGTTGTTCACGAACGTAATCGATTTCGATTAACAAAACTAATATTTATCAAACGGTAACCAATAATAACTGTACGAATATGAGACGAAAAAATCGAATACATCGATATTTTTGTCGCTGCGAGAAATCTCATTATCGGTGTCATTTCAATATCGATACAAAGGCGATAGCAAGCTACTTGGTCTCTCCGCGGTCGACATTCGTCAAACTGTCGATTAAACTCGTTAATTATTCGGTAATTAATAAATTCCACCTACGCGTCGCCAAACGTCGATACTCGCAACCATTTTCGAACGGGTTTCGGTATCCGACGTCGACATCCCGTTTCCAATTTTAGCGATATTTGTATCATTATTGCCATTATTTTCGATATTTTATACTAAACAAATTGATTTCTTTTTTGTTACAGGTGAGTAGGCATAGATGCCTCGGAACAACACTATATAGAGGTTGCGCGAGGTGCCCCTGCGAAATTACAAATTTACCGCATGCCTGCGGTGTCCAGACGCAGCGTGAGGGTGCGCGCCCGCTCGAGTGTGCAGCGTTTCCATAATTAATCCCACAATTACCGATCGTCGGGTAGGTAACCGGCTTCGTAGGAAATCCGACTCTCGGGGATTACGCCGCAGTCGAAGACCAAGACGTAATCGCGGCGTGGTGCGGGTCTAGGAAAGGGGAGGGGACGAAAAATTGAAACTTTCGACTCGGCCGGGTTTAATGATCTTACTACAGTTAATCAATTGCTAACAAATGAATTGCAATTGCAAGCGCGAAGAGTATCAATTAGAAAGTTTATATAGACGAGGGAAATTGAAAATTTCCGATACAGCGAGCAGAGCGTATAGAATGACACGGAGGTGTATCGAAGGTTGGAATACGCTCGAACGAGACGTAAATCAGACTAAATTTTAGCAGTGCACTCCCGTGTATGAATCTGGGGTATACGAACGGGTATGCTTAAAATATGCATATCATTTGATCCGTTAGCTCGGCCGCAGAATCCCGGGTTACTTTTTGCCCTTTTATACCTTCATCTCTCGTCTCTTCGTTAAACCGACTATTCGGCTCAACCTATACGAGCGACGAATAATAATTCTTATCTTTCTCGTATCGATTTTCCAATAAATTTTTCACATGCTAATTATCTTTTCGAACAATAACGCGACGAATCGTGTCTGGAATCTCCCGCGAAGCAATTAAATTCTGACAATTGGTCCGTGCTCTCGGAACCTTCTCGAGCTATCGTCGAACTAATTGAATGCCGATGAAACAAAAACGTAAGCATCGAGACCTCAATGGACAAGAAAAAGAGTCGTTAGGTAGTGCAAAAATAGGGGTGATCGAGAATTCAGGTGGAGCGATGAGCGCGCGGTTCGAGAGGGAGGAATGGAGGACGAGCGATGAGCGCGAGTCTTCGACGAAATATAGCATATGAGCTGAAGTGGTAATGCACTAATCAACCCTTTGCCTGGAGAATGTATTGGCGCTATAGAGACGGGACAGAACGAGGGTTTCGGTTATAATCGAAGCCTGCTCCGGAAGGGGATCCGCGAGGGGGTGGTGGACACAGACCGAGGACGAAGCAAGGAGGGTGGTAGACTGAGGGAAGCAAGCGAGCAAGTAGGCAGCTCGTGGTAGTGGTAGTGCCGTAGGAGAGGAGGTAGTAGGGCAGCTGCTTCTGTAAGACCGCACATCGACGTCGTTGTAGCATACACGATGTAAATTTCACCCCGGCTGTGCGGGTGTACCCCACACGATAGGGCGGAATCAAATCGATAGCAGACTAAGATATACCTATCAGTCTAATTGTCAGTACGGAAAGACCGAGAGAGACAGCTCGTTGGTATCGGAAGAAGGGTGGCGAGGAGCGAGGCCGAGCGGGGTGGGTGGAAGCGCGCGCGCGAGCGAGATAGAGAGAGACACCGCGAGAGGGAGAAATCCAAGGCGTGCGGGGGTGTTAGGAGAGAGGGGGGTGTGGGATATGCCAGGCATATAGCTTAATCACCCTCCTACCGTTCTTCAACCTCCAACCAACCCTCTCGAATGTTGGTACCCATACCAACCCTACCTTCTCCTCATCCTAGAGTAGCCGGCCTTCCGTCGTCCAATAATCAATAATTATACTCAAATAAAAAGAGACGGAGATAGAGATAGAGAGAGAGAGAGAGAGAGAGAGAGAGAGAGAGGGAACGGATGAATCGCCAGTGAAGGGTTAGAACGAAGCGAGAGCCGGATATCGCCGTAAGATACCACCTAGTATCACCTACATCCTCCCACCCCTCTTTCGCGATCGTTGCGTCGCATCCTCGCAATTCCGATTCACCCCCCTCCAGCGCGAGCACCACCACCGCGATCCAACCTTTAAACCTCTCTGATATCACCCACCGTCTCTTCCATCCACCGGCGTGTAATCTAGGTATAGACGAAAGCCCCGATGCGGGTTTCTGACTTGCTTGCCTCTCATTCACCGAACGATCAGGGCCGTCGCCATCGCGATCAGCTGGCAGAGGAGCTGCCAGTTTCCGTGCGGTCGATTTAATCGCCAAGCGATTGGCCTTTGGAGACCGACTGTGAACGTCTTTGACTCCTACCTACGAGAAACTTTGCGGGGCCGTATATACGCGCCGTACGAGCCTTTACCTTATACCACTACCTGTAGCGCAGTGCGTAAAATACAATTTCCTAATATATAATTGATTTAAAACTGTATACGGGCTCGATTATTCGCGACCGAGTAGTACCATGCTCGGAAATGACGAATTAATATTGCCTTACGACGTCTGGCACTGTTCTTTTTTGTCGTTACCGAAAGGTCGTTATTATAGGTTTCGAGCAAACACATTTATCAAACGATGGGTTTAAAAGCGGAATCGTTATAGCGGACGGTACAAATCGAATCGCGAGACAAAGAATCCCAAGTCGGCGAAAGAATCGCGAGGGTTGAACGGGGCGGCGAATGGGGTGGACGGTTGATCGATGTAAAACCGGCTGGAAAGTCGCGTGTACCTGTCCACCGCGTCTAATTAATCACCGTACGGTATATACGACCAATACGCTCGTGTACAAGCCACGTGTTTCGTTCTTCTGCGTGCAACTTTGGCTGATATTAATCGTAACGATAATTCAAATCCAAGAAAACGATCGAAGACTAATTAAACGTCACCCCGTAGCCGTGCACTCGTTGTTCTCCAATGGAGAGGTCGATACGACCAGGGAAAAATCTAATCGCGCGCATTCAATCGCCACCAACGAAAACGAAGGTTCGAAATTGGGAAAATTGCGCGATCGAAGAGAAACTAACGATACCGGATTTCGTCGGAGGGTTTTACTCGTTACTCATTTGAATTTGACCAATGCGTCGTTACTTCCGTTCAGATGCCACCGACACCGTGCCATCCCTCTCAAAATCCAGTCGAGTCTGTCGAACTACGGTGCCACCCTCGTCTGCCTTCACCCGCCAATCCTACCCCTCAGTCTTTTACCCCGAATTATCGTTTTCGTTTCATCCCGCGACCCACTCGATTCGCCTTTAAAATGCTGACCACGTTGAAATTATCGTTCCGGTGAAATACGCACGTACGGTAGCGCGATATAAATTATTTGACTTTCCACACGCATCTACGGCATAAAAATCGCATCCAGCGATACCGAGATAGACGTTAAATTGGTCATCGAAATATTCATATTCTCACAGGGGTTCTGAGATATTTAAAAACGTGCTGCGCTTAACAATTCCGAACTCGTGACATTTCTTAAAAATTGATAATAATCGATATACGTTCTGCGTATACGATATGTTATTTCGAGCAAACCAATGAATGTGTTTTCTTAAAATCAGTTGTTAAACAAATACGCGTACTAAGCAGAAATTTAATTCAGCTTAATTTATGCAAATGCATCACCAAAGTCCCAGTTCGAGCGGTTGTATTCCCGGGGTATTCGCTTTCGCGAGCTAGTGAAAGTAAATCTTTTGGTACTATACATCGCGAAAGGACTAAACAACAGCGAACGTACGATGAATGTAAAAAGAAGACGAGAGAGAGAGAAAAACGCGACAATCGTCGAACGAGCCACGAGAGAGGACTCGAGTATCTGCGCGTTGCCACTTTGGAAACTCTTGCGGAGTACTGGCCACTCTGAACCGTTAGTGCGTCCCGTAAGCGGGTCAGAAAGTTCTTCCAACCCTCTTTTCCCTTTTTCTTCTTGCTTTCTCGCCTACACCCAGCTTTTCTACTCCCTTACCGACGTTAATTCGAGTCGTCACCGCTTTCTCATTCCACTTGTCTCGCTACCCGAAGTTAGGGAGATTTCTTCCGACCGTATTGAATCAACCAACTTGTTACCGTAAAAACGATCTATTTGTATTCCATAAACGATCCGGTGGTAATTAACCCGTTATTGTGCGTAATCGATCGATTTCCATGAAAAAAAAATCTGTTTCGTTGAACGATAATAAAACGAAAATGGTTGAAAAGGAAAGAGAGAAGAGGCAGGCCGATGCAGGGCTTTTTAAAACCGACGAGGCGCGATGATACGAGGGTGCGAATGCAGGTAACGATACGTGGGTTGAGTATGCGATTGGGATGAGCGGAGTTAGCGAGGATAGTGTCGAGAGATCAATTTGTTGCTAAAATGGATCGTAGGTTCTCGCGTAGCGCGAAGCTGGAAAAAGGTACTGCGATGAACGAAGCATTTGGAAGCAATTTAGCGATTATCGATGGACGAACCCGCGCCCCGAGCTTCGAAGCTTCAGAACCTATACAAAGCGCATATCCAACGTGCTGAAGTGGTTGACGCGCGCATCCGATGAGATTGCACGCTCGTCAAAGTCGTTAATCGAGATTTCATAAAGTGCCTTGATCGAATTAACCGGCGCGAAGGAGCGCCCTTTAGGGAATAATGTATTTTTACACGAAGCTCTCTCGCATCTCTGAATATTCATAATTCGATAATTTATTCAATCGAATCGATGAAGATGCAATAAAAACTCCATAACTCGATGACCGTGGGAACTGTTCGGGCCACCAATACATATTTATCGGCTCATCGAAACCGTTAAATCGAATAATTGATTTCTTTAAATTATTATTATAAAAAGGAAGAAAGCTTCTAAATATTTGCGTAAATTAAATCGACAGAGGGGCGAGAGCTCTACAAGCGCGTAGTACACCTTTTCCGCTCCCTGGGACGAACGAGATACGAGAACCCGTGGATATACGTCCGATTCGATCCACCTTGTGTGTACCCAGCCTAACGAGGGTACTTCAAAGCGAACTGGAGCGATATTAAAATTAGAGATTCGTCATTGAGCTCTCATTCGATCCTTTCTCTTGCCCGAAAACACAGGGCTCCCTTCCTGTGTTTTCGACCGACGAACGGGTGTACAGGGGGAGAAGGAACGTAGGGAGATTAAAGAGCGAGAGAGACAGGTAGTATACATTCGGTAATATTTCGAGTGAGCGTAGGGACGCGGATGGGCAACAAAACACGGAGAGAAACGAGAGATGGACGTCGAAGACACGAAGGGGGTATATGGAGTCGCGTGGGAGGGTGTTGCGATAAGGGGTCGGTACCTCGTCGGAGAAGACCGGCAGATCAATGAAAAGGGTTGCACGAAGCAGGATTGATCGCCGATAGGGAAATTTCGTTAGTTTCCTCCAGTCATAAAAGGCGACGTTGGTGGTGTTGGTGGCGCGTTGCCGCTGGTACCACCGCGGAGAGGCCTAACTAACATCGAGCCACCCTCTGAATTCCACCCTTTGGAGAGAACGAGAAAGAGAGAGAGAGAGAGAGAGAGAGGAAGAGAAAAAGATAGCGCGCAAGAGCGGTGGTACGGTGAAGGGTTATGCCGAGGAGGGGACAGGCAATGACGAAGGGAAGAGCGAAAGAGAAAGAGAGAAACACAGACAGAGAAATAAAGAAAGAGAGAGAACGAAAACGAAGGTAGGCACCTCGAGTCGAAAAAGAGGTATGAGCCGCAGGACTGCTCTATCGGGTTCGGTGCGTCGGTGGTAGTGAGCGCGAAGCATGGAGGCACACGTCAGGGTATTAACGAAATTTTAACCAATCAATGAGAAGTTCATTAGCCCGCTCCGCGTTCTCGCTCCCTCGCCCTCTCTCACTCCCACCCTCCTTCGCTTTCTCGAACTCCGCATACATATATCTATCTATGCCCAGCTACCAATCTACTCGCACACTATAAGCAGCCTTGCTTTCCGAGGAACGGTTTTCCACAGACCGCCATAACGATCTTAGAAGAGATCGCGTATCGTTCGCGAAACACGTTTCGATCGTTTAAAATATTTCAGATGTTTACAGCATAAAAATTCGTTACGCAAATTCCTATTACTTATATATTTTTTTCGTGTGTTAGAATACGGAAAAAAGAATATACGTACATGAATCACGGGACGTGCTTTAATAGCTGAAAACTAAACAACTTTTGCTCCCATGATACGGCATGAAACATGTCACGAGAACAGTTTTAACTTTCGCGGCCTGGGGTCTTTAGAAAAAGAGAGTGTGTACGCGCGCGGGCGCGGATATCGCAAAATTTGCTGGGAGGCATCCGTAACGCGGCGTGTCACGGGCGTGAGGGTACCTATAGATATACATATACATAAGTGTGTATATAGTGAGGCACGAGGAGGGCAAGCGAGTATCGAGTAGACGAGAGCGTGGGTTTTGGTTCTCACGTACTGATTTTTTTGTACTGTCATTTGTCTCCAATATCTCTGGGCGCCCCCGGACAGCCGTACGGCTCCGTGCGAACGTCGCGGACAATATATCGAATAAGCCACAATGACAAAAAGAGCTGGTGCTCGGCACCGCCGTAAAGGAAGGGTGGCAAAAGAGAGAGAGAGAGAGAGGGAGAAAGAGGGAGGAAAGAGGGGATGATGTTAGCCACGACGGTGGTGGTGCCGGTTGAGAGGAAAGAGAGAGAGAGAGAGAGAGAGATAGAGTTGAGGGGAAAAAGAGGGAGAGTAAGCGATATAGAAGGAAACGGCGATCGCGAATGGATGTGGCTCGATGAGAGAAGAAAGAGGAGAGTAGGAGCGCGATAGCCGAGCGTGGAATCGAGAAGGAAGGACAAACGGGAAGAGTGGTCGACCGCGCATAACGCAGAGAAGAGAGGAAAAGAGAGAAAGAGAAAGAGAGAGAGGGAGTGAGAGAGAGATGATACCATTTAAAACCGAGACGCGCAGAGAAAAAGAGATTTGCATTGCCAGGGCGCGAGGGGCTATAGGTGCTCGTGGAGTCCGAGAGGTGGGGGTGTACGGCCGCCGGGGACGGGGTTCCCGTTGGAAAAGAACGAGGAGGGTGAGTAACGACACGTATCATACGCGGAACCATATACCGTTGGACACGTACGTTCGATATCGCGCCCGTTTTTACGACGTCCAAGTCCTCTCTCGGCCGGATTCGCCAATTAGACGCAGTCGAAGGAGTTCCATTTTACTGACATACACGATTCTCCCTGTCTTTTCCGTTTCCACCGATATTGCGAAATTTTTTGCGGTACATTTTACACGACACGCGTTTCTCTTTTTTCGAAATTGTAATCGAACGAAATCCAATAATTGCGATAAGAAACTCACGAGAGAAAAAATTTACGGCAAGAAAGTTCTCGCGCGAGCAATTTTGCAAAAGTGGGTATCGCGATGACGCCGTACGTGCTCGAGTTGTACCAGAGGGAGCTCAGCAGTACGCATAAATGTCAGGCTCTGGCGAATGTGTGAAACTCGCATATCGAGAATTTCTGTCAATAAGCCGATTCGTGGCATTCACAATGGCGAGTCGATTCGAAAGCTGCTGATTATGAAATAAATGCTCGGAGCCATAAGCCACAGCGAGGACTCAGATAACGCGAGTCTCGAGGATTGGTACTCTCTCTATAGCTTTCTCTTTCTCTCGTTACCAACAACCCCTCGATACTTTCGAGCGCGAAAATCCTCGCTGTGCACGTTCGTTCGTTGCCAAAGAGGAAGGGGGAAGGTAGTCGATTCGCGCGAGAAACGTCTCTCAATACCCCCACACACGAGCGCACTCCGATTTCCATATGACTAGACGTGTAACTTTTATCGATCGTCAATTTCGTAGAGCTGCAAAAATATTTGCTTTCGCACTCGTCTTAATTTATGTCGAAATTCTTATAGGGACGCGTGAAAAAGAGTAATAAAAAATAGGTAAGACGTTGATTTTTTTTCACCCACCGCGCATCTCATTCATTTAATTTATATCCGAAGGGAAACACCCCATTAAAATTAATTACCAGCTTGAGAACCGCATTTGAAATTTTTGCTAATTACTATTACGAATACCAACGGACAGATATGACGCACGCGCGTCTCGTCTATAGCGGAAGCGCGGCTCCGTAAGATCCGCGAGGAGCGACGGTGTCTGGAGTCTGGACTCGAGGAGAAAAGGGCGCAACGGTGTCACCGTGACGAATGCATCCGTCGTAAAGGTGAAAAGGATTCCGGAGTCGATCCTTTATTTGCCTAACGAGGACGTTTTTTTTTTTCGTCTTAATGAATCCGCCGCTCGCGCGTCTTGGACGACGCGATTTTATTGCTCGCGGCGCGTCGAGCGAAAACGAAAAACATAGGGAAGAAAGGGGAGAAGAGCGCGAGTTTATCGTCGCGTACCTACATGCGAACTTTCGGAGGCGCGCATCTCTTTTGGCGGCCGAGCAAAGAGAACGAGGAGCCGCCCATTACGAGTTCTACTGAGCATTAATACGAAACAGAATGTCTTCCTCTTCTTGCCAAATCCTTTCACTCGGCCATCCCTCTTTCACTTTTGTCGTGTTTCCTCTCGTTTCAATATTCCTCGAGCGGCGAATGCCCCGACTAATATATGACCCCCGGACGAGCCATCCGTATATATATACGCGGGTGGGCGTACGTATTCATAAACGCGCGTAGGTCCTCGCAATGCAAATCGAAAAGGGAAAAGAAGGGACGGGAGAAGGAGGGAAGGATCGCGGGAGAACGGCGGACAGAAGCGGTTAATATTAATTCTCCGCGGTCCTCGCGCGTGTAACCGGCCATCCGGCTCTTCTCTCAACGATCGATCTCGGGAAATCGTCCGGCCGCGAGTGGGAATATTAACGCCCCGCGATGTATTCACGAGAGATTTAATTATCAGGGGTTTTCTGGATTAGTCGAAATTCGACGTAGCTATCGGGATTCATCGGTAGAGAATCGGAAAAATATCTATCGACTGGCCCCCTCGAGAATAAAATACATCGAGAGTAAGACAAAGTAACCGAAAAAATTTTTGACGGTATCGGACGCACGAGCATCGAGCGGTCGTCGTTTCGATTGGCGGAATATTAAATACGACGCGTGGTAAAATTCTCGCGAAAGAGGAGGCTGCGAGAAAGATAGAAAAATAAAGGACCGAGGCACCGAAATGTCATTCCATTATAAAGGCAATATCGCGCGCGCTTCGGTAGGAGGAGAGTCCGGAGAGAGCGAGAGAGTCCTCCGTGCGGTATTACTAGCCTTCATAATCTGATGTATATTACGCGTAACCCATATGTATCAGAGGGCAATGTGAAAGCCATGCGAGGAGGAAGATCGTGGGACGAAAAAGCGCGTGTAAGGGTAGGGGGAAGACCGCTTATTCGTTTCCTCGTGCGCATACATATATAGTATATGTACATAGGAATGGTTTCGGCAAAGAGTGCCCTCACCGGTGCTCGCTCGTAATAAGCATAAATCCTCGGAGGCTTATCTAGCGGCGCCCAGAAGAACGCTAAAATAAAATATCATACATTCTGGCTTCTACCCTTCGTGGCCGCGTACGTTACGAGCGACGCAACCGAGCGACCACCCCCGTCCTTCTTTTCTTCCCTTTGCACCCCTTTTGTGCACCCGTCCCCGGCGACCAATTCGCATTTTCAGCCTCGACTCGCCTTCCGTGTAATTGCTTCGTCTTTCGATTGCTTGTTTCGCACCGAGGCTGTAAAAAAAAGAACTTATCTCGATGGGGAAAAAAAGTAGCAGGTTCTTTTCGTTAGTTGGAATTTTCAGTCGATTATCGACGCTGTATACGCTAACGCGAACGTAATGGGAACGACGTGAGAGTTTATTTGGAGCGCCTCGGGCCAAACGAACATCGCGAATCTCGCTCGGAATATATCGGAAGGGAACTCTTTCGATGAATTTTTACGGGGTACGTACGCGTCGATGCGAAATACTGGCCAAAGGCACGTAGTCGGTGTAACGAGGCGATACGATTCGGCCTCGTCGCCTTCTCTTTTCTATCCCGCTCTTTCCTATCGTTCGAAGCGTCAAGGGAGAGAAAGGCGCGACTGGCGGAGAAGCTCCACCGGAGACGTAACGGGGAGACTTTGAGTGGAGGTGGTGGGAGAGTGGGGGAGAGGAGCGAGAGAAAGGGTTGAGCTCGAAGCCCGATCAGTCATTAGACAAGTGGGTATTCACATATATCGAGTTGTAAAATCGATAGGGGTGTCCGTTAGCCGTGTATTCTGTAAGGAAGGGGTCGTCGAGTGGGGATGAGATGCGAAGCCGATAGAGAGAAGGAGAGGCGTCGGTGAGACGGAGTTGCGCGGCTCGTCCCCCACCTCGCGCGCGCCTCCGAACCGAGGCGAGCGTACAAGAGAGGGAGATGGAAAGAGAATGAGAGTCGAGGTTGAGAAAGAAGAGCGTGCGGGCGAAAGAGAGAGAGAGAGGGAGAGAGAGGTCCCTTTCCTATACTTCCCCTTCGACCCCTTTTGTTGCTTCGCACACCCTCACCCCTTAACGCTCGTGTCCACCTCATACCCCAACACCCCTCCCCGCCGCTGCCACGTATCCAGTCCTTGCATATTAATCCTGCCCATAATTCCCACTTCCCAGTTTGGGCAACCCTTCGGTTCGGTTGCCTCGCCGCTATCGAGGGAGAAAGAGGACGCGCATCGAGGTAAGAGAAGGAGGGCGCGCGTTAACGGCTCAGCCGGGCCGCCTCCTATCGATTGGCCTTTCTTTCCCCGAGCTTGGCTTTTAATTGGCATTCTCCTGTGGCGAGAAGAGGAAGAACCTTCCGCGGTGGATCCTCGTCCACGCGGTCCTAGGGGCTACTTCAACGGTAAAGGGATTCGAGAGGAAAACAAAATCGAGGATTTTAGATCGACGCCGACGATTCGCCGATAGCGAGGAAGAACGTGGTATCGAGTCCGAACGAGAATCGATCTAACGATATTATACGGAGCGGCAAAAATGAAATGAATAGTGGGAGGGGTAGGGGGCCGAGGGATCAAACATTCACGGAATTCAACAACTTCGACATGATTTATGCACGATGCGTCGAATCAAACCCACCGATACTACCTTCCAACTACTTGGCGTACTAATTCACTATACCACGTACTGTATACCGGAAAGTTTGAAACCAGTCTTCCCATCGCTGCCTGCCACCGTGCGCGCGCGATCGTGGCGACGGTTACTTACAGTTCTCGCGAGCGATTGATCGTTATCGATTGCCATGGAATACGGTATCCGTCAACGACGTATTATTAAGCAACTATTTATAATCCCGGATCGACGATGACGTCATCACGAAAACGCTAGAGAAAAATGATTTTCCGTAGATACCTATACGCGAATCGTAAATTCGGTAATTTCGATTCCTCGCGAGAAAGTAAAAGTAAACTCGCGATTAATCCGATCCAACGAAGAAATGTTTATTTATGAACAAAGGGATTTTACAGCCCGAATAACGAGGATATTAAAATTAAGTACCCCTTCGTGTCCATCTCCGGTCTGGAGGTATCATCGCCGAACAAGGAACGAAATTAATACGAAGCAAACGGCCATCTTGTCCCCGACTCACATATACACACGTACGTGAAAGAGAGAAGGGTTCTAATGTGCTACGCCGCGTGGATATCGGAGAACTCGTCGTTCTCCAGTCACGCCGTGCGTTTGCTCGATTAATGTGTTCGGGGGTTGCATGTATATAAGGGTGAGACTTGTGACTGTAGGCGAGTATATGTGCGAAACCGTCCGCAGGAGAGAGAGCGCGAGGAAGGGCTAGCTTCGTGTGCGTGAAGATTGATTATACCGCGGGAGAAAATGTGATCAATAGCTCGACAAACAAAGGGCCCCGACGCCTATAATGCAAATAGCAAAAATCAAATTGGATTATGTGCGCGCGCGCGCTCGCGTAGTAAGGGGTACCGGTCAAGAAACAATGCGAACGCGTGCGGCTCCTTGCCGCTCTCGTCGCTCGGCCCTCCCTCGCTCTTAATCCTTTCTTTCTCTCGGCCGTATTCGATCCGCCGTAAACGGGGGAAGGATTTAGTCCGGCACCTCTGGCCGCATTTGCATACGACCGATCGAGTCTTCCGGTCGGACTCACCTCCGCATCCTCCAGCCAACCACCAGCCAACGCCATGCCTCGCGACCATCGATCAAGCTCCCGTACTTGCTTTTTACTTCCACTTATTATCGCATACCTTACGCGCCTCGTATGGTCACTACTTCTGCTTTTTTTCTTACACGCGTTTGCTTTTTACGGGGATGATGTAATAATTGCAAAACAACGAGAGAGAGAAAGAGACAGAAAGAGAGAGAGAGAGAGAGAGAGAGAGAAAAGAGAGAGAAAGAGAGGGAACGAGTAGAAGGGGGTAAAAGTTGGGAAATTAATTGCCGCGTCCATGAAAGTCGAACGGTGTCGGTGCGGTCGGACTTTTCGGTATTTCGCGCAGATCCGTTCTTTGCCACCCCTCCTTTAATCTGCATATACGAGCGATCGTGCCTTCCGCTCGGACTCGCCTTCGCGTTCACCTCGTACATCTCGCACCACCATGCTTCGCGACCATCGATCAAGCCCTAGTTGTTTTTGCCTCTATCCCGCACCGCCTCAACTTTCCTTGCTCACGCTGGTCACTATACACCCCTCTGTGCAAGCGTGCATGTACAACACGACGACATTTCCCTCCGCTCGGGAATCTCGCTAACGAGGATTTCTCCTTCTTCGTTGCGTCGATACATGCGCACGCTTCCCCCAGCGGGAAATATCCATCGACGTTTATCTTGAAACGAAAGAGAATGGAACGAAATTCAAGCACCGAGCGTTAATTCTGGCCCCGTTCTACGATTGAAGTTTCGTATAGTAGGTACGATATAACCCACCCCGACGTCGGCGCTAATGGCGTGCGTTATTACGAACGATCGAGCCCGGCGACTTAGGAAACATACCCACCTCGTGCAACGACCCTGTATCGAACTCACCCCACTCGCACGATGCGTGCTCATCGGCACCGCGACGTCGACACAATATATAGACACGTAACGCGTAAAACGAACGGGGTACGTGGCACAGGGAGAAAGTAACTCGTAGTTCGCAGGTCTCACGCTATCGATTATAAGAAAAACGGAGGACAATCGACAGGTAACTCGATAAATAAACTAACGAGTAAAAACGAGTAGGAATTGCCACGTGCTTCAAGGCTCTTCGATCAAGGGCAAATTGTACAGGCCACGTCCGACTCGCAAACTTCCAGAATACGCAGACCGTTCCAACTGCGATACTACGCAACTAGTGCGTATCGAGGCTCGAAAAACTTTCGACGTTACGCGAACGATAATACAATTAGCCATATTTATACGAATTTTGAAAAAAAAAAGTGGCGAAACGAGAGGAAAAATTCGCAAGTGAACGCATTTATCGAACATCGAATCACGGTGATTGCACTCGCTCGAATCCGTTTGGGCGGAAGAGGCATGGATTTTACAATGCCGAAGCCTCTACACCTCAATTAACCCTCATCGATGGCAGGGGAGAATGCCTCGGCGAGGAAAAACAATTGATACGATCTCGTTCACACCGCTCGTTGCATCGTGCGCGGTGCAAACGCATTCGGATTTAAAATCGTCCCGTTCTCTCCGCTACCGTGCTTCGTCCCTCGATCTCTGGCTTGATATCTTCCTCTCCCCTTTCGTCCTTTCATTCGGACGCGTTTCACGCGAGCACTGCCGTAACACGTGCGGATAGATTTCAAGTGCGAGCGATTCAGCGCGATTGATCGCACCACACCGACAACGATGCTCTGTAGTAGCCTCACCGACGGGGATAATTTTTTCATTGACGCTTCGTGACTCGGCAATCGCGCCACCGATATATCGCCCCAGTCTCGACAAAAACCGAGACTTCCACCATGGGGTGTATTCGTGTTGTTGCACCAATGGGGGTGGTTTTATGACGTATAACGTAAATTGAATACTTCCAATAGAGGGAAAAAAAGAAAAATTATTGCATTTCGATATCGAAAGATTGGTCTTCTTTTGAGGCTCGTGCGAATTCTCATTTTGATTTTCGACGAAATTTAAGGGTCGTGTGTGGATCGCTCGAGCGTTGACGCAACCATCGTGAATCAATAATCAGACGACGAGAGGTCTTGCAAGACTAGTCGACGTCTCGCGATCGAACCTCACGCATATCATAATCTTCTATAATTAAGTTGGCTCAACGTGATTCAGATCGGGCGTACGGCAGTCGGCATCGATATTCCGTATATTACCGATAAAATTAATAAAGAGCTTTCGCTAAGCTACTTACCAGATTTCACCATAGATTTCGATTACCGCAGGTTATCTATATACTCAAATCGTCTGTGACGTTCAAATAAAATTTTAAAAGCACGTTTCGTTTAATTTTCAGATCAATCAGCTGGTCGAGGAGGTGTCTAGGTTACAGCAAAATTTGCAACGTCTTCAGGAGACGAGCGCACAGGCGACTGCGCGTTTGGAAGAAGAGCTGGAAGCGCGTAGACAGCACATAACCAGGCTAGAGAGTAAATTAGAGCGGCAGAGAGATTATGACGACTTGAAACGAGAAATCAGCGTGCTGAGATCGGTCGATCTTTCGCAAATACCGACAGGCGAGCCAGGCAAGAGCCTCGAGCATCTGCTGATGGAACGCTCAAAAGCGTTGCAGCAGGCCGAAAGCTTGAAACCGTCAAGTACGCCAGACACACTTGGTGAGTTTGTTAAAAAATTTCATTATCGGCACATTACGAAAATTATCAGTAATAATCGATCTGCTTAACCTCATCAAACGCTTAATCGAGATAATTTCGACTGTTCGAAATGACGATCGCGAAATAAACAAGTTAGAGCAATGCAGAGAGACGGGTGAATCAAATGAGTTATCCTCTATCGTTATTATCGCTTCTAACTCCTGTGCTATTGCTCTGATCTTCGGTCCCCGACTCTCTCTCTTCGAGGCTCCGTCAACGAGCTCATTCATAAAGAAGAATGAAATTTTTCTTGAAAATACGAGTCACGCAACGCGAACGCATAGACGCGTAAAAGAACGAGGGATGACTGAAGAAGCTCACCCAAATTATTTAAAACATTATAACCCCAATGCTTGACACTGTGTTCGCACTTTCAACTCGCTACTTTTCTTTCACTCTTTTCTTTTAAATCTACTCTATCGTAACAAACAACTGCAGTCTTTTTATTTTACTAACTCTATTCTTTCTCGCTCTCTTACTCTCTGTAAATCAACCTACTCTATCGACTGTTCGTTGTTTAGGCTGCACCTTTTTTCTAAGCTACTCTTTCGATTGTACGTAAATAACGTATATACCCACGAAATATACTAACACGACCAGACACACGTAAAACCTCCTCCCCTTCCACGTCGAATACCTCACCACGCTGCCTCCACACTCGTACTCTCTCGACGTTCCAAAACTACCTCTCTAATCCTCTCCCCCCTACCGAGCAATCCGCGCGCATGCTGGGAAACGCAAACCTCGTGCACGCAAATTTGTGGACGATATTCGCAATATTTGCCCGGGCCTGGGCCCATTGTTTCGGGAAACGGAGTTTATTATGAATCGATCCGGACCGACAATGTGAGCAGAACGAGATAGAAAGAGAGGGTGAGATAGAGAGAGAGAGAGAGAGAGAGACTCGACACGCGCGGAGAAACAGCGGAGATAACTGCAACGTCACCCTCTGCTGAATCAAATCGACCAAAACTCTCGTTCTCCTACGTAGTCTCGTTCCTTCCACCGTCGTGTAGATCGGACCGCCACGTATCCAGCACCCTCGATGGGAAACCAGTGCGCACGGATACACTCCACATTCACATCCTCAGAATTTTCCATGCCCCATATATACACGTTGCATACACGTGGTCACGACTCCTTCGAGCAACAGTCCTTCGACGACAGATATCCACACCAAAAATTTTACCAGAAGACGAAAATTTATTGGCGAATTTCCTCGAAAAAAAAAGAAAACATTTTTTCGCGATATACATGTGCTCTTATTTATTCGAAGCATATTATCTCGGGCATCGCGAAGAAAAAACTTTATTAGTCCGCGTTGCGATATTTTGTCTCGAAACGTCGTTTCTCGTTCCTCCGGCTTGAGCGCACTTCGCGTGACAAAGCGTCGAACAAGAGAGTCGTCATGTACCGTCATCAGGTGAATTGATACGTAACTCGTTATCGGCGAGGACGGATCGGGGTTCGTAAAATGATACGAAATTGGCTAATTTATTTTTGTGCCGAGACACGAATTAATCGAATTGGTGTACTCTTTTAAATAAAGTTTTGAAGTTTATTGAGAAAATGAGAAGAGAGTAAGACGAAGGCACGAAGCACAAAGCACAAAGATGAATGCAAGCCAATGGAAGCGTAATCTCGTCCTCCCTAAAAGTACCGAGGAAATCGCTAGGCAAAGTTACTGTGTCGCGAAACATCGTGTTGACGGGGTCGCTTTGTTTTTCGTGGTTGCAGGTGGACTATCGTCACCCCTGCAGCGCGCCTCTACCGCCTCGCCCCACGGGGTCGGAAGTAGTGCGCCATCGTCCCTCGTGTCCTCCCAACAACCGGCGGTGCCGCCGCCATCCGCGACGGTATCCCTCCCTCCACGCTCTACTCCGACACCTTCCTCGGCAACCTCGACGGCCTCCAGCCTCCTCTTCCCTCCCCCGCTCCAAAATGTCGAGACCTTCGGCTCCTTCCTGGGCGAGGAGATCGTCGCCAATTGGAGGCGGACTCTGGAGAGGTCCATCATGAGTCAGCAGCAACAGCAACAGCAACAGCAACAGCAGCAACAGCAACAACATCAGCCGCCCCAATCGCAACAACAATCCTCGCAAACCTCCCAGCTGTCGCAATTGTGCCAACAGCAACTACAGCAAAATCAGTCGCTAATAAGTTTGCATCCGCCGTCAACGCCGAGCAGCCTAAATCATCTTCCTTCGCCAACAGATCCATCCTCTACATCCAATACACCGGCGAAATCCAATACGCCATTGAACACGACACCGCTCGGGTGCGGGCTAGACGCGACCGAGAAGGCACCAACTCCGGTCTCGGGTCACGAAACGCCGGCACCACCGACGCCATCCTCGACCGCCGGTTTGACTTCGCCGCCGAGCGGTTTCCAGCCGCCCGCATCGATGATCGAAACGACTATCTCATCGGCGTCGATTTCGGTCAACGGAAGCGGAACGGTTACGCCCAGCGGTGTCCCAACCGCCCCGCCGGCCAAGAGTCCAGCCGATCAGGAGTCTTGTCTCAATAACAACAACAACAACAACAATAGCCACCACTTGGCCAACAACAATATCGGCGGACTGAGCGTATTGGACACCCTGAAAAGCCCCTTTCGTTTCGACGATCGCACCCATCCTTTCCGCTTCGGCGACGAATTCGGCGCAGCCGGCATGGCCGGTAGACTCGGCGAGTCTCTTATTCCCAAAGGCGATCCCATGGAAGCAAGGTTGCAAGAAATGTTGCGATATAACATGGATAAGTACGCATCGCAAAATCTCGATACGCTGCACATAGCAAGACGAGTCCGGGAGTTATTGTCGATACATAATATCGGACAAAGACTTTTCGCCAAATACGTACTCGGACTTAGCCAAGGCACCGTTAGCGAGCTCTTAAGCAAACCCAAACCATGGGACAAATTGACGGAAAAGGGACGCGACAGCTATCGTAAAATGCACGGCTGGGCTTGCGACGATAATGCGGTCATGCTGCTCAAATCGCTAATACCCAAGAAAGGTGAGTGTCCGATAACGTTCCAAAAACATTCCGTGTCCCTTTCTTTCTATTTTTCTTATCGATTACGTTCTTTATTATTTCTTCATTCTCGAATAATATCTCATATGGAGTGTTTCACCATTTGCAATGTGGCACGGGAAGGACGTAAATTTTAATATCGATACTACTGACCATCTTCGCATTAACTTTTCTGTGTATTCTATGCCTCACACCGCCAATAATCTATCTGGCTAATTTACTAACCACGAGCCGTCATTTCTTGACTTCTTGGCCGTCTAATGCGCGACTCGAATAGAACTCTCATGTTCCAATAATGTCAAGGGAAAGAACGATTCGCGTTTCGTAGGTCCTACTTTTCTACGATCGAACTACAATTTGTTTTTCCCTTTTAAAATGACAATATCAAAACTAATTATCTACGTAATTGTTTCATTAAATTATCCAATCAAATGATATAAGAACAACGCAAACTAGCGTTCGTGTACATTACCAAATGTATAGATTAGGAAATTGAATTCGCGGGTATTCGACGCAGCAGAAACCGCAACGCAGACACGCAATATCGTTGAGTTCTCTGTAAAGACGTGTATGATACATGTGTGAGCGTGTGTGAGTGTGCACGCGCGCGCGCGCGTGTATGCGTAACATTCCGATGTATATACGAGCATAACTTTACTGTGTATGATATTAATAGTCTTAATTAAATCACATAGTCCGTTGGCACACCAGACCTCTATCGATTGTTCGCTGCGTTGGTCGGCCATATTATTTAGACTAATACCTTCCGGTAATAGGAAGCCAGAGAGAGCTCTGGTAAGAATGGGGATGGAACATCTCATGGTGAGTTTCGACAGTAGAGGGGATTCAAAACGCGAAATGTAATCGTATCGAAAACTCTCAGTTTATTTAATCGAGATATCGAATTTTTTTCTCGCGCCGGTTGGTTGATTCTTCACGGTTACCTGCCCTTTCCTTTGCTTTTATTTTTAGCAAATATTAATATCAATTGAAGAGGATGTTGGTTCAGCGTTATAATAGAATACGTCCTCCGGTTGCGCGTGCTCGTGTCCGGTGCGCGAAAATAATGCCCATAAAATATTCAGTAATTCAGGCGGGACAGCAGTGACACGCGCGTTGCGCATCAATGGATTGTCGGTTTCCGTTGGATCTCGAAGCACGATAATCACAGGCTGTGTTTTCGTGAGTGACGCGTACGATTCGAAAAAATCGTCGTCGTTCGGAATCTTTCGTTGTAGAGGGTAGCGAGCTGCGGGGGTCGTAACGTTTTCGAATGCACCGGCCGTAAAATTACAGGGAGGATTGTACTTATCGTGTATTAGGTACATAGGAGCGATGTATCGTCGCGAGTATCTCTACCAGCTGTAAATCAGAACGGTCGACAAGTGCAGATTCTCGTTGTAGCATCGAGATGACGAAAGTAGATTATTAAATTTCGCGATAAACGAGAAGAGGAGCAAAATATATATTTTCATAGACGTGATTTATTAGGCAGAGGTATTTTATGCGCTCTGATAAAACTGTAGAACAGGGCGTCCATGCCAAAGGAATAAACAGGCTCGGTCAAGGGCAAATCGAGCTAGGAGCGCGTGTGCGCGCAGCCGGTGTATCGATACGGGAAGTATAGTCGAACAGCCAGTCCATGGCAGGTAGCGCGCGCGCGTTTAATCGTTAATTATTGTGCCGTTCTTACCGTATCCCACCATCGCCCGGTGCCTTCGTATTTGTAACGAGCGAGCGGTACACTGAATAGGATAAATATACTTGGAGCTTTGTCCGAAACTTCCATAATCAGTCGTGATTTATGGGCAAAAATCAGTGCGGCTTTATTCACGCTGAAAGCCACCGCCTATATCCCTCCCCCCGCTCTTAGCGGGTTTATAAGCGCGAGATAAGTTCCCTCGCTGGTTAAATACATGCCGGCCTAACGACTTATTACGATATAGACAGGCGAATTGCCCAACCGTGCGTGGAACCTACCTGTCGTTAGAAGCTTTTGTATCGCGTATACCCATGGGAACGATCTCTGCCGATCCGCGCATTTATCATTCGCCAAACTCGAGGAAGCCTTCGCGAGACTACGGATGATACAATTTTTCGGATGATTGATTAACAACAAATTGCACGCCTCGCGAATCATTGGTGACGTACCGCCCACGCTCGTACGTTCGGCTTATTATACGAGCGAGAGGAAAACGGCTAATCCCGGCTCGAGGCGATTTTTGGCCCGCCTGTATTCGCGCCTAACGTCCAACGAAACGTTTATTATCACCGACGAGAAACAATGCGATTGATCCGAGGCTAGAGACGTAGCTATACGCTCCAAGAGCAACGGACGAGCCGAAATTACCGTAATAAAGATCGTTGGTTGGGATCCAACTGAGTTTATCGCGAATTTTCGTTGCCCGTCGTCGACCGCAGTTTACCTCTGGACTCGGTGAAGTTTCTCGGGTAACGATGTGTGCGCTTGGAATAATAAAAGAAAGCCAATCGCAATACCTTTTTTACAATCAGCGGTTATATTACAAACAACCGTTAACGCGATCGAAAGTCGTTATATTCGCGAACGGTGTTTTTCTTTTCTCGTATCGATACTATTTTCGTAATAACATACGTAATCAGTGGATCATAACACTCGGACGTCTCGCTTTCTCGCATCCGTCAAAGTCGTCGCTGAAATTATAGCCGAACGGGGAGTGAGTTCATCGACCCGATATTAGGTTGACGATTTCGTAAGAGCTCATCTCCGCAGGCTTATCATCGATATCGCGGCTAGAGAAAGAGG
>NCVS01002258.1:64143-200251 GCA_003055095.1 Goniozus legneri
GAAAAAGCGGAAACGAAGCATCGACATCTCACTTGACGGCGAATGCGCGAGTAGCGATATCGTTACATAATTTACCAAGGTATTCCCCGAACTCGTTTCAATTGCAACGCTCCTATTGCGATAACTACGTTAATTGGCAGTGAGCGCGCGCTCCTACGTTTATTAACTTCCATATTATTCGTATCTTTTAAGACACGCTCCTAGGCAACGTCGCTCAAAAGATACTGGAATATTCTTTAATTGCCGTGCGCGACGACGCGCGGCTCTCTGCACGCGTTCGCGAACGGCCAGGCCGCATCGGGCGTCGCGTATTTCACCGTCAATTAAACGCGGTATATGCAGCCACGCACCTCCTACCTTGTACAGGTGGTGCCGAGGAAGCGCAGTGTGCGCGCGCCCGTCTGCACGGATTCGTGTGTTCGTGTGTTATACGCACCAGCGGTACCATCGTACATCCATCGCGAACGAGTTTCGTTCATTAGCGGGGGCACCCGGTTTTATATACTGATTTTATCAGATTTTCTTTGCCGATATATCCTCTCTCCCCCCACTATATAAGCGAGACGTCCTATCGCGCGCGCACGCCTACCCTTGATCGTCCCGTGCACGCGAAAATATAACGCATAAAATGCTCATGAGTAATGGATGAAAAAGGTCGCGCGTTTGCGAATTACGACCGAGCGTGAAAATTTATTAACGCGCATGTAAATTCATAATTTTTACGATCCAGTGAAAAAATTCATCTTTGCGAGTTTCGATTATCTGGTATAAATAACGCGGTGTCGGGTATCGCAATAATACAAGAGCAGGGAATTTCATTGAGCGATCAATCTACCGAACGGTGCTTCGTTGCGCAGTTTCGTCTTTTAATGAACATCCCTCATTCGTCGAGTGACTCGATTAGTCGAGATTACACCGTGCAACGCGATCGTCGATTTACACGCGAATTAGACATCGAGACACTTCTCTTTCTCGTCAACAATGACTATCCGCTCACTCGGATTTCTCAACTGTCGCTCTATACCAGAAACGTTTCCCAGTTCCCACAGAAGGGACAAAGATGGCGAGCCAATGTTGCAACCGACTATTGTTAATTTTTCGCCGATACGTTTCCACATTCTGTGGAAGAAAAAAAATTAAGTGTAGCGGGAAGCGAGGAATAGAACAGAATATTGTAACACGCGCGTGCGTCCGTGGAATAACGCGCAATTTAACGGGAACGGAACGCGAGTCGGGAGATATGAAGCGGAATATTTTGTGTGATGAATGCTGAGAAAAAGGGTTTAATTAATTTAATTATATGTATACTTATTCGCTGGAAAGCGAATGGAGTAATCGCGTGAGCCATGTGTTTGAATTAATTTTCACGTAATTTCGATTCGTTCGCGTTTCTAAACGCGTTTATCACACATATATGGGTATATCTATTTTAAGGATAATTAAAATTATTGCTTATACCTAGTTACTCCCGATGGTAAATATTCGATAATGGGTCTTTCCATATTTTTCTTACTTCTATTCTCGTACCCGGTTTTACGCAATTCGGTATTCAAACTGTACACAATGGTCCAATATAGTTCACGTATATGGAGTAGCTTCGAATAAATCATTCATTCTTGCTAATCATCGAAATTCAAGTAGATTATTTATTATTTTGTTTTGCGAAAAATTTCGTTGTGAAAAACAAAAGATTTCGCATGCGTCAATGGGAATTTGGAAGAAAAGCAATACGCTGTCGCCTGAACACTCGTTTTGTCTTTGCATATAAAAAAGAGCGGAGAGAGAAACTACGCTGGCATAAGCCAGGGTCTGCTGGCACCGATTCAATCATTGCGACAATACGCGGATACCCGCCGCACAAGTTAGTCTCTATACACGCGCGCATCTTTGACTTCACCGAGTAGAGTAACTTACGCTTTCGTACCCCTCGTCGTAACAAATTTCGCTCGATAATTAATATCGTTGGATTTCACTTTGAACAATCCACATCTTCGATTTGGCTATAGGCATAAAATTAGTTTGAAAATAAATAATTAATATGAAATTAGATACGGATAAGAATAAAGCCGAAATTTTTTGGTGCCAAAAGGTGGTGAATTGTTAACGACACGTATTCTCTTGTAGAGGAGTTCGTAACTGCAGTTGATACCGAAACGTATGATTCTGTTATTGGTGAATGAAAACGACAAATGCATAACGCGAGAACACAGACCTCTTTGTTTCGCGATGGAAATAGTGTTTCTAGATTCGTAACGTAATGAACGTCTTCCTCGTGCCTCTTTCGGCGTTTCGTCAAAGGTTATTGCGTCCTCGATCGAGCTGTTATATCGGCATCTCGACAAAAAAGATGAGAAGCCGCGGTCGTGACGATCCAAGACGAGCGCATCGCGCCCGCGGGAGCAATCAAAGCGATGATCGATGGCTCATTCGCTTAAATCTCGTGGCTGATTGGTCAATTAAACTGGAAGCACGTAGGAGGACTACACTCTTGCTACGTTTCGGTCGAGGGGAGGGGTACAGGGGTGAGGCTCCAGAAGAGGATATTTTAATTATCGTCTCCGACGTTACACGCCACCTCCGGATTTTCATTCTGTTATTATTGATTTCCCCCACATTAATTGCTTTTATGTTTTATCGATCGCGAAAGAGCTCTATAATATCAATGACGATAACTATCGATATCTTTGAATTTCATTTTCATTCGCTTTCAAAGTTCATTTTTATTTCCATTTTACTATTTTTAAGAGAAAACTGAGTAAGAACGCACCGCAAGTCGTGTCTCACCCATAGAGTATGTTTCAGGCAAGGAACAAGGAATGCCAGCGTTCGCGCGCGGACCACAAGATGGTGGTCCGACCGATATGAGCGACGAAAGATTGGCCCATATACTCTCAGAGTCGAGTCACCAACAGATGAGAACCGAACAAGAAGCTTCGAATGACGCGGATAGTAAGAGCCCCAGCAGAATCGGCTGTCCGAGTCCATTCAGCAAAGACAGATTAGATAGCCAGAATAGGAGACTGAAAAAGTACGAAAACGATGACATTCCCCAAGAAAAGGTTGTGAGAATCTACCAAGAGGAATTAGCCAAACTCATGGGTAGAAGAGTCGATGACTTACGTGGACCACGCGATTTTCCTCCCAGGTAATTATTCTTAGTTTGAAATTCATTCGACGTAAAGGTAAAAATACTCTTCTTACCTTTCGTCTATATTCCGTTAACGATCTTGATAATTATTGAGGACAGCACGTGACCTCGATTAATCGTAGCGCGATTTTTCCACATTTTTTCAGTGGCGCTCAGGGCATTCAAGGTATAGAACGTACTCAAGAGGACATACGATTAGCATTGGACGCCTACCACAGAGAGCTGCAGAAATTGAACGCGGGACCAGGACAAAATCCAGCACTGACCGGACTTCCTGGACTGCCAGGATTACCGGGTCTTTTAGCGTTGCAACAGCAAGCGCTTCAGCAACATCATTTAGCTACCAATGGCGGCGGTGTGCAAGATCTCAGTTTGGGTAAAGTCGACCCGAGGAACAAAATAATCAATGGCGTATCCGAAGAAGAGAAAGAGAAAATGGAAGAGGCAATGAGGCACGCAGGAAGCGCCTTTTCCCTGGTCAGACCAAAGCAAGAAGTCTCGGGACCGCAATCGACACCCGGTGGCTCCAGTGCCAGTTCTCCACTGGGTAACTCTATTCTGCCCCCAGCGATGACACCAAGCGAAGAATTTTCGAGCGCGGCAGCTGCCAGTCCGTTACAGCGAATGGCATCTATCACGAATAGTCTGATCAGTCAACCGTCCACTCCAACTCACCATGCGGCTAATCAAAGACCACTCAAGGCCGTACTACCTCCGATTACACAACAGCAATTTGATATGTATAACAATCTAAATACCGAAGACATCGTCAAGAGGGTACGTATAAAAGTAAAAGACATTATAATAATTAACAGCTTTCTTGTGCGTATTCGAATTTTACTAATAACGCCTAATATTTATTTACAGGTAAAAGAACAATTGTCGCAGTATTCAATTTCGCAACGTCTGTTCGGAGAATCGGTATTGGGATTGTCGCAAGGATCCGTTTCGGATCTCTTAGCGCGTCCCAAACCGTGGCATATGTTGACGCAGAAGGGTCGTGAGCCGTTTATTCGAATGAAAATGTTTTTGGAAGACGATAATGCAGTCCACAAATTAGTAGCCAGTCAATACAAGATAGCGCCAGAAAAATTGATGAGGACCGGCGGCTACGGCGGCCTGCCTCGTAAGTTTAACTCAGGTCAATATAGATGTTTTGTTATTTTTATCTAAATATAGTTTGAAAGCTCACAATCACACGTAATAGCTAATTGCAAGCAATGGTAATAGTTCCTACCTGTATGCATATTGAAATTAGCAACAATAAGTATGAGCTTTCCGACTGCGTAAAACGTTTTTAAATATTCATTATTAATAAAACTCCTTTTGCTATTGCAGCTTGTGGAACTCCAATGAAACCAATGCCACCGACTAAATTGGTTCAAGAACAACTCCAAAATGCAGCGAAGGCGCAGGCAGCCGCTCAAGCGGCGGCTCAAGCAGCGGCACAGCACCAACAGGAAAATCAAATGCAACTTGGACCGCCTCAACAGAGCCCACAGCTTCCGCAACATCCGCAACCTCCACCACCGATGATGTTAACCCCGCCAGGTCCACATCATCCACATTCACAGCTTAATATGCAAGATCTCCAGAAAAAGCAACAACAGCAGCAGCAGCAACAAATCAACCTGCATTCTCCTCATCATCAAATGACTCCATCTCCTCTACGAGGACTACATCCGCACATTTCACCGAGTGTTTACGAGATGGCAGCCCTCACGCAAGATCTCGACACACAAACAATTACTACCAAAATCAAAGAAGCGCTATTAGCGAACAATATTGGTCAAAAAATATTCGGAGAAGCGGTTCTTGGCTTATCCCAAGGATCGGTCAGTGAGTTACTAAGTAAACCAAAACCGTGGCACATGCTGAGCATTAAGGGACGAGAACCATTTATCAGAATGCAATTGTGGCTCTCGGATGCGCACAATGTCGATCGATTGCAAGCACTCAAAAATGAACGAAGAGAAGCCAATAAGCGACGACGCAGTAGCGGACCTGGTCATGACAACAGTTCGGATACTTCTAGCAACGATACGGCCGAGTTTTATCACGCAGCGTCTCCTGGTCCAGGCCCAGCCTCGGCCAAAAAACAACGTGTTCTATTCTCCGAAGAGCAGAAAGAAGCTCTCAGACTTGCATTCGCATTAGACCCATATCCAAATGTTGCGACTATCGAATTCCTTGCAACCGAATTGGCTCTCTCGTCTAGAACTATAACAAACTGGTTTCACAATCACCGTATGAGACTCAAACAACAAACCCCTCACGGTCAACCCGAAGCTCAATCGCCAAGAGAGCCCGGCCAACCATTCGATCCAGTGCAGTTCAGATTGTTATTGAATCAACGATTACTAGAAATACAGAAAGAGAGGTTGGGTCTTGGTAATGTTCCATTACCGTATTCCCCGTATTTCAATCCAAATTTGGCGGCTTTGGTGGGTAACGCACTGAAAGAACAGTGTTCTGGTCTTGATTTGTCAATGAATTCTTTGAAGAGAGAGCCAAATCAGGAATTTGAAGACGACGATGCCGACGATGCTATGAGCAATGTCGGTAGCGAGGATTCGGACGGTTCGACGGGTAGTATAAAAAGGGAACCAACAGAAACTCCTGCACCGACTACCGCGAGATCCAACAGAAGAAAGCCAGCAGCTCCGCAGTGGGTGAATCCTGAATGGCAGGAGCCGGCAAGAGCTGGCGATGAAGTGATTATCAATGGTGTTTGTGTAATGCAGACAGATGATTACGGGGTTAAAAGAGAGACCGAAGAAACTATAAGGGTAGAACCGACGCCTGTTCAAGATAGATACGAGGAAGATGCGCAAAGTGATGTGTCATCTGTGTCTGGTAACAACGGAGCCGATCGTGACAGCCCCCTGCCAAGTCCAAAATCAGGCCAGAATAGTCCTGTAACATCGCCAAGACCTCCATCGACGCAACAAACTCCACAGTCTACGGAAGATAGTCCGAAAGATATCGTGAAACGTGAACCAGAGGAAGCATGGGACTATTAGAAAATTTTTCATAGTGGATTATATTTTAATTCATGTCTATAATATTAATACCTCGGAAATGTCATTTTGGATATAAATACATCAAATTCAATCTGTCATGCTGTCGCGATGTGACAATTCGCCAAAAAGATGCTCGCTGACGATAATTCCTAATCAAGTTGAAAAGGATCGTCTTCTAGTTAAGTTTTTAATGGACAAAGCCAACTATAGGATTTGATTCAACGTTCAAGTCCTGCCTATCAATAGGGCATTATCGCTGTAAAATCAAGTTCAGAAATACGTAAAGATGGATCTGACTTGAAAATGGATACATTCTTGGTCCCATTAGCAAGGTCCATGCATCGAAAAGGGACGAAGAGCAAAATCAAAAAGACACTCTTCTGATGTTACGTGGTCTGTGCGACGAACAGTATACAATAGTGTTGGTGTGCACAGTTCGACGGAATCATCATTATTTAAAGACTGTAATATGGCAGAATGATGGAGTAATGCCACCGTTGCCGTTTCCGTTAGATGCGATAGAAATTCGAGAGAGTCCCATTCCTCTTCGTTTTTTCAAAGAATCTCGATCTTGATTATAAATATATATAAATCGGGAATAGAGATGATGGACTATGTAATAAAAAAAAACGGAGAGGATTCGGGTTCACACAGAGTGCAATCCCACAGTGTAACCAGTTGTTAGATGGAATCCTTATTAATTTTTAACTAAATTACACGACGAGTCGAGCGACTAATTATTATCGCATTATTGTGATTCACGTTATTGTTTATATACTCCTCGTCTACCCCATAGTGTTGAAATGTTAATGTTATTCAAGCCTTCCTTCGGTTATGTTCTCTTTTATCTATTTCGTTAAAACGCGTTGTATTTTTATTCTAAAGATGAAAATTTAAAAAAAGAGATTGCGTCGCTCTTTTCGTATTTCTTATTGTCCGTCTATATTTATGAAGTAATGAAAACGTAAGGAAAGAAATCACTTATGACCGTTACCAATGTTATTATTATCGACGATATTATCATTATCAATTTTTAACATTATCTTCATTATGGTATATTTTCGCAAGATATATTGTTAACTTGTCGGTACATTGAATATTAAACCATGAAATATACCAAATGTTTTTCAAACTATATTTCGGACAATCGTTCTTTTAGCATTTTGTATTTGTACAAAAATGTTTCAACTGCGCTCGATTGGTGATGATAACTATCAGTTACTACCAATATTATTGCAAATAATATTGACTGTATTATTAGACTTATGTTATTAATACTATTTTATTGCTATTATTATAATTATTTTATTGTATTATTATTACTATTATTATTATTATTATTATTATTATTATTATTATTATTATTATTATTATTATTATTATTATTATCATTATTATATTATTATTATATTATTATACTATTTTATAATTATTACGATAACAATACGGCTTGTAAAGCCAATGTGATAGAGCTTATGTGCGGCGAATAGAAAAAATGCGATAAAGTATAAACGGGTGTATGAATGTATAAAAAACAAAGGGGAGTTAGCGATCTCCCCGGCAACAAATGCGCTGAAAGGGAATGCTTGTGAGAAAAATAAAGTGTAGTGCAGTTTCTTGGAATCGCGTTTCTGTAAATAATTGTACAAAATTAGTCGTAAGTTAACAGGAAGGAACACATTAAAACAGACATCTTGTATATTATATCTACTTTACTGACACTTAACTCTCTAATAGTACCAACACCGATACACATTGAGCGACTTAAACGCTGAATTTCCACCACTCATAAACGAGCAGCACATGGCGAGATCGTATAATTAATCGAGACGTATTTGAAGAAATAGAGCAATTTCGTAATTCCATATCGTGCGTACAGCTTGTCAGACTATGTGAGAATGCAGCGTTTGGCCTAATATAAAATGGCGCGTATGAAGAGAAATAATATTAGGGAAATATCTTTAAAAGTATCCTTGCCTAATAAAAGTATATATAAAAATATGTACGAATATACATTCGGGGTGACCCTTTATCAAGATGCATACGTGTGTGCAATGAGCGAGTGCAGCGTATGATATTTCGCGTGTAAGTGTTCTATACGCGCGCATGAGATTACGAGTCTTCGTACGGGATAGAAAGAAACACGAAAAATTGATTCTCGACGTTACAAATCAAAGTAGTATCTACCAGATTAAATTATAATCTTTGATCAATTTCTAGTCCGCAATTAAAACAAACAAGGGGAAAATAACGAGGAAAACCTTTGTTCAAAAAAGATACAACGTTATACTTTAATTGTCTTCAAAGAAAGGGCATTGATTAAAACAGAGGAATGAACGACCAGTGATCGATAACTTTTTTTTATGGTTTCAAGTTTTTCTCAATCTTACTAAACACTCTCAGTCTAATATATTTAATAATCGCGGACTGGCTACCGGTGTATGTATATATAACCCCTTAGCTTCTTACACACGTCTCGTAACTTAATGACATTGATTCATCTTGACGAATGTGCTCACCACGTTATCGGGCGTATTTCGAAACGGAGTGGCATAGACTAACGCATGAAGGACAGAAAATTAAAAATGAACAATACGATCTCAAACCGCCAATACAAAATTCAATTATTCCAAAAAAAGAAAAAAAAACCGAAAATTTTGTTAGCTATTAATATTAATTCAGTTGAATAATTATTGCGACCGTATGCTACGACTGATAAACTATATTTACTGTTACTTTGATCCTATTGTAATTTATACCAAATATGTTGGTATTATTACAGTAACGACGATTGAGTTGCAGGCGCCTCGTAGAGACATAATAGCGAACAGAGTGTAATATTCGACCACTGGACGGATTATGATTTTTATTTTACCTTTTTCGTCTATCAAACGAGCATAAGAAATATAGGTTTTGTAGATATTGAATAGAGTCTAGATAGTCGATAGCTTTAATTATTTAAACGTTACATTCTTACAAAACAAGTACATATACACAAAATGGCTTGCAAACCAACTGCAAAATCGATCGATAATTTTAAATGATGGTTGTAATATAAACGAGTAATGTGAGCGGATCTACGAGTGATTATTAATAGTTATCGATGGCAGAAGGAGGAAAATCATATCGTAAACCTATTAATGAATATTTTACAAAAAAAACACGTAACTGTAGATAGATATTCAAAAATTATCAAGACCCCGACAAAAACAAGTGCGCATTCGTCAGTTAAAAAGAAATACAATTATTACGCGCAAGCACACGATCAAAAATAAAACCCAAAATTATAAGGAATGCTGTCATTAAGTAGTAAGAAAATACTGTATTAAAAATGGTTTACCTAAAATAATAGGTTATTAATTTGTATTTTATTTCGGAATGTATTATAGCTTAAAAAGTATCATCCTGTACATTGCATTGTCAACGCGATCGCTATTGTTTTAAATTGTACGTTTATGATTATTATACGAAGATAAAAAAGAAATAAATAAGGTATACAAGATATTGAAGATATATGAGAGATTTATTGACGATTTAGCTTAAGGGTCTTTAATAATTCCTTATGCACACGTCGCATTCTATGAATTATAGTAATGATATCTTCCACGACAACTTTTAAATCATAGGGCATTTTATTGGTACTTACAGACGATAGTTTCCTCCATTTTCGAGGGATTAAGAGCATATGTATGTAGCATGTCAATTTGCAGCCCCAAATAAAAAATAACCATATTTATATTCTGTTTTTATTTTTGTTTTTCTACATAGAGCACGTAAATCAAACTTAAAATTATAAGCGTTGTTTTGTTAAAAACATTAACACCTGATACAACTATATAAATATTATATAAACGTGAATTACCTCTAATATGCACTTAATACCTCGAAATTTCTTGAACATTGAAACATATATTTATGTTACTGGTTTTTAAAATAATCCTATCATACTTTTCTATCGATTGAACAAATTGCAGAAGTATTAATCATGCAATAATATAATTAAATTGAAGTTTAATGGAAGATGCAACTTCTTTGTATATATTATATAATTATATATATTATTCATATCAGTGTCTCCTTTTAAAAATTTCTAAATTAAAACCTGTATTAAAAACAAACAGAATATGATGACTCAAATTTTTCCCAAATCCACGTTACCTTCCGTACATTTAACAATATTGAGATACGCATTAGACGTTTATTAATACGAACGTTATTTTTACATTGATCATAAGTCGTGAACAATACTTATTACTACGCGTTTTTCAATATTTTTTTTTAAATTCATTACTCTTCATTTTTATACTGAGAAATGAAACCGATGGCAGCACCTACCAGATTCTAGTAGCGGTGACGATTGAGAAGCGAAAATAAAGCGAAGCCTGTAAGACGTCATTCTTCACAAGTACTCACACATGCATGAGTCACTATTTGTTATCGACAGTTATCAGTGTGATTAGGTTTTCAGAAATTTAGACCCCGACTTATATTTGTTGTAAATTGTCGTGATAGAATTTTAAAATTATTATAAACGACATGGCGGGTCTTGACTTACCCGAAGCTCCAGCAACATTAAAAAGCATAACGCATTACCTAAAGGTAGCAGCAACTCATGACGAACGTGATCCGGTTGTCAGTTACTGGTGTATGTTTTCATCGTCAAAATTATAATTAAATGAAAAATTATTTGTGGAGTGAAAAATTATTGCTATTTTCTTATTGTAATACAGGTCGTCTTTATGCTTTACAAACTGGTTTAAAACTTTCAACGAAGACAAGCGAAGAAACTAGTTTTCTATATAAGCTAATAGATTGGCTTGAAAAAACTAAAAAACAAATGCAATCTAATGAAGCGATCACTAATGATGTGGTTGCGCAAGCACACTTAGAAAATTATGCATTAAAATTATTTTTATATGCCGATAAAAGCGATCGAGCAAGCAACTTTGGAAGAGGCACCATACAGAGCTTTTACACAGCTGGTCTTTTATACGATGTACTGACAATTTTTGGAGAATTGACAGATGAAGCTACTCAAAACAGAAAATATGCCAAATGGAAAGCAGCATATATTCATAATTGTTTGAAAAATGGAGAAGCTCCTGTTCCAGGACCTGCTGGTGCAGAAAATGAAGATTTCGATAAAGAAATGAATACTGGTAATGCATGTTCATACATTTCATACAAGAAAAGGCGATAAAGAGAAAAATTACACCAATTTGCATTTTTTGTTAAAGCGGACTCAGAAACTTCAGAAAATGAAAATAAAACTGTAGATTTGCCTTCGGTCCCATCAAAACCTACTATGAATATTACATCGCAATCTGATCAAGATGACAACTCAGGTACAAATAGCAATCCGTATAATCCTGCTCCTACGCCAACAAGTGCTGGACCTAGTTCGTCGTCGCTTGGTTCCAATGATTACAATATTGTTCAAGGAGAAGGTAAATATTCATAGAAATATGAGTTGAAAATAAATTTACTTTATTTCAATATAATATATATTCAATTGCATATAGGTGGTGTAAAATTAGTCATAGAGCAAATGGGCAAAGCTCAAAAATACATTAAATGGGCAGGAAGTGCATTAAATTATGATGATGTTCCAACTGCTATTACAAATCTTCGTAAAGCTCTGCAAATTTTAACCACTGGTGAGGAACCAGCCTAAATTGCATAATTGAATTTATTTTTACTTACACTCTCAGTGCCTCAGTGCGAGATGCAACGTATGCTTCTTTAAATTTTTCAATGTAATACAAAATATTTTAATTTTTGTACTAAATTTGAGCTAGTATAATTTCTTCATACCAGAAAATAAATGTAATTATAAAGTAAAAAGATAATAAGTTATAAATATTCTCACTCTGCTAGAACTTTTGTGCTTTAACTACTGTAAATCTTCTTATTGGCATAGATTGTAAAAACTATATTTATTTTCTTAAAACAATGTAAATAATCTTAATTTATTAAGAATAAATAGTTAATGAATAATTAATTTATTAATTTTTGTTCATATTAAGAATTATAAACTCAGTAATATAGAAATTCTCTAATTAAAATTATTTCAACATTCTTAACATTGAAGTAATGAAAAATATTTTAGAAGAAAATATAAAGTGAACATTATGAAGTGCAATAACCAATTTTAAATATTAATTTAAGATCAAATGTATGAACAATACAATGAATAAAATTATAAATAAGATTTAATAGTTTGTGTAATTTGAACATTTTTAAGATTTATTGCGAGAAGACAAGGAAAGTTGAAATACATTTCCATAATAAAATTAAAATTTTTTTTATTTCAACTGCATTAATCATTTAATATAGATTAAAAACTCACATTTAAAATTAAGTACAGTAAGTTGATAAAATGATCTACATTATCTATAACAAGGCTTTATTTTTCTCATAATACCAAATTCAGATTGTAGAGGGAATTGCGAATATTTAAATCAGTTAGTACAGTGTACGGCGTCATCGGTGCCACTTGTAGGACGATAAGGGATTATGGTCATGGTGGAATATTATTCGATTTTTATACAAATGAAGTTTAAATGTTATTTATATCGTAATTAATAAGGAACTACTCAACGTTATTAGTACCATCAAATTGTAATTTAGAGTTGAATACAATAAATATTTTTTATAATCTCGTTTGCAGGTTATGGGAGTAGAATATAATAGCATAAATGAATTGCGGATTTTACAATGAAGATGTTGTAAAAGTCAATTTATTTGGCAATAATGATAATGGAGTAATTTACAAAACTCAAAGAGGTTTCGAGAGTATAAAATTAAGTCCAAATCATGAAATATTAGTATTGGTAATATTCAATGGTAATGTAACTATGACATCCGACTTTGATATAATATTTGAGGTATTGTTTTTGTTATAACATAAATATTATTATTAATTTTGTTACAATTTGGTGGCTATAAGACTGAGCCAAAAAAAATTATATCTTACTGATCAACTATATTAACTGTACCTAAAATAAGAATAGGAATTAATATAAAACACAAAAATGATTGTATAATGATTTTATCATTAGATTTTGAACAGGTCGAATAAATACCACTTTCGCTAAAATAATGGAAATAGATTTTTACGATAAAATTTGCTTTGTCCAAGAATATAATAATAAAATGGTTGAGCAATTGTCACAAGTTTTTTTTCTATTTCTACAATTTCAACATGATATGACAATTCTAGCAATATTATTCCTGTTAGAACCAATTTATTTGAAAATTTAAATTCAATGAAAAAACCATATTTTACAATATGAATATTTTTATCTAATGAAGACAAAATGTATTCAATTATTCCTGACATTATATAAGTTTGTCTTAAATAAGTTCAAATATTTAGAATAATTTATTATTTTAAATTTATATTCATGAATTCCATTTAAAACTTACTTTACTTTAATTGTACTATTTTTAATACGAATATCTCCATTCGTATTAAGAACATATGATACACTATGATCTTGAACTGTAACTAAACATAATATTATGTCATCCTTAAACCACAACAAATAATGTATGAAATGTGATTCATCTATAGAATTATACTCGTCGTTAAATCCTATGTGTAGGTTCTGAAACATTCAAATTCAGGAAATATAGAATTCTAAATGAATGAACATATTAAATAAGTATTGTGAAATTCAAATAAATATTAAAATTTATTTAAATGATAAGATTAATATACTCACAGAAATTTCATTGAAGAATGATAACTTGTTGTCTGACAAATGACAACAAAATAAATTACAATTTAAGTTATCACTATAATTTATTATGTTTGGAGCAAAGCGTATATTGTTCACCGATTTACTAAATTGTATCGAATTGAGTAGTTCTATATCCATTGGTGTAAATTACTACCTGTACAGTTCAATTATTAATAATATGCATTATTAATCTGACTTGTCAATTCTGGTCGCAGTTCTTACTCTAATTGTTTTACGCATAACTCATAAGGCATGGTTTCAATTTTGAAACATTGCTACTAGTCTAGGACTATTTATTACACATATGATTTTGTATGCGTCATCGAGTCGCATCTTATAAAAGGGCATGTAGTGCGTAAGAGCAATTGTTATTAATACTATTTTAATAATATGATAGTTAGATATAATACATATCTTATAATTTAATGTGCAATTCATTCATAAAGTACAATTTAATCATTTGCCAGCATTTTTTCCACATCTAAAGAGCTTTTTCTCCTATAAATTTATTATGAATTTTTTATGTCACAATGACCAATCTATGAATATTTTCACGACACACGTAAAAATTGGTGCATTTGTAAAAAAAGGTATATACAGTACTGCTACACTAATTCTGGAAGTATAACAGCAATGTATTTTATTTTTACCACCAAACTCTTATAATTTTTCTATTAGAATATCGAATGAACACTCCACAATTGGCGGTATTTCGGGGTGTTTCTCTGCAGAATCTGCGCTAAGAAACGTTTTTTTGCTTTTGCTCAGTCTTGTTTCTTTGACTTATCATCGACTCCGTTAGCGGTTGCCGGTTGTGTATCCTCCCGTCTGAGTTGCCAGTCTATCACAAGCCGGCCAGTCAGCATGAAGAAAAATACCTAAATAATCATTGATTCAATAAATAATTTGTTGATCAATTCAATAAATAATTTGTTAATCAATTTAATAAATAACTTACCAATGCAGGGGCAATTCTTTCAAACTTGTCATTGACCATATAATGTGAATAAACAGCCATTAACATTAGGAAGAGCAATACTGTATTCGACGCATTTTTTACTTTGTCTGCAATATACATATTTTAATAGACGAATATGAATTCAGAAGAAGCACGTACTATTAGTATACTCACGGTTCGGAATAATAGCCATCGCAAGACCGCAAATGATTTCAAGCGATCCAACCACCCTCCGATACCATTTACTCGGTACTTTGAAATCGAGCGTTCCCGAAAGTGGAAATACTTTGGCATATTTTACGTATTCTTTCCGCTATAATTAAGAATATAAAGATTACAATATTTCTTATTGTAAAGTTATATTTCTTGTTAAATAATAGTTATAAACATGTAATGCGCAAGCGTTCTTCGATTTATATTAGAATGCAGTGAAACGTGCCAAATGTCTATTTCAAAAAACAACGTAATATATCGCGGACGAATTTACTTACGTAATTTTACTCTACATTGTATAAATTCGAAATTGTTCTTAATTTAATTAAAAATGTATTGATAATTAATTTTTACGCGTAATTATATATAATAAATTAGATAAATAGAACGAAGATCTGACATTGTTAAAACGCAATTTATGTTCTAAGATATCTTAGTTAATTGTAATGGTAATGTGAAATAGACCTATTTGGTTCGAATAGAATATTAATGAGATATTCGACAAATTGGCGTTGTACCAAAACAAAGAAACAGTCAGCTGTTTCAACCTTGCAATTGCAAAACGATGAAATACCAAAATAGCAATTGTAAAAAATTATCAAGTAAACGAGTGAAATCTTGTTATTAAATATAATTTTTATAAATATAAAAGCGAGATGCAATTCAACGAGTCAGATAGTAAAAAATGAGCAAAAATTTTATAAACAATTTTAATTTCAATGAAATGTTCTTTACATAGCTCTTTTACGAGCTTCTTTATAGCTCATTATATGAAGTTTTATCAGCTGTCAAAAAAAACTAATAAAAAGTGTACTGTCACATGATTTTGACAGCAATGAAAAAGTGGCGAAGAAAAAATTTTCAGAATGCCAAATTAAGTTGTATCGTGTATATCATAGATAGAATAAAAATACGCGCGATCGATGATGACGCTTGGAGACACTGATTTTCGATATTTATTTTTGCACTTTTCTCTCTTTCTCTCTCTCTCTCTTTCTGCGTCCACGCATCTCGTTTATTGTACGTCCGTCTATCCTTATGTAACGATCGAACGAACCAGCCCCTGTTAGGGATCGCACTGTACATCCAGCTCTGGTTTGGGGAAAAATGTAGCGCAACCACCGTTTGATCACGTTAAGACTCACCAAGTCCTTATGCAGATCTTTGCTGATGTGAGACGTGAGTTTCATGGTGCCGACGAAAACAAAAAATATGCCGAGCAAGACGGACAGAGACTTGAGCACAACCGAACCCATGTTTGAGCTCTTCACACCCTTGCAATCTATCAGCGTGATACGATGTGAGGAAGCTGCGAGCGTCACTATTGATTTGTGGAAACACAAATGCGACGACGAGGCTACGATGCGGCGTGCGTCGTCTCACGCGCACTCTTTAACGTACAACGTCACCCTTCGATTTTTCCGCCAGTATCCAGCCGCAGCTGCACAATTACTTTCGCTCTTCCGTCTCTTCTCTCAATCTTTCAGGAGAGCATTATGTCGCTGACGCACCGCGAACGCGCGGTCACGCTTAGTCCGTGAAGCACACCACGGCTGCACGTACAGCTGAAACTTTATAAACACATCGAGGGCGGGAATAGGCGGTATATGAGTGCTATAATGATCAGCCCGATGGGACGACGGAGCCGATGCAGGAACGCTTGGCGTCGCCTGACGTCACTTTTCGAGCCGACGACGATGACCGATCATCTCCCGCGACGTCAAACTCGCGCTCGCGCATATCCCATGGCGGGAGATACATATAAATTTGACATTCATAATGCCGTTAAAGAAATTGTTTTCTGAATACGATTGTATTTTAAATTGAAATTAGGAAAAACAATATTCTTTTAATTTAATGACACTGGCTATTATCCGATGGCTCATTAGAGCAAAATGAATCGTGTTCGTGAGCCAAAAGAACAGCTCGCGGCAGGCCCTACAACACAAGTGTAAATTATTTTTTAACGCTGTATACAGTACGTACATACATAAATCGGTACAAAATACTTTCGTCACATACTTCGTTCTTAAACTTATTATTCCACTGCGTTGCGTGGTCAATTTGCCAATTTTCCAAATTTTTTGGTTTGTAATCATTATTATATATTGTTTTCCAATCGTCGATTGTACGTACGGGAATCGCTCGACGTTCATACCAATTACCTACTAGAACGCGTGAACTATACTTTTCTTCATTAACTGGCATTTCCCGGATTTCGTCTTTACGTGAAAATATTTTTGCACGTAATTTACTTTGCGATGACGGCATTGATAAACTCGAACGGGTTTTAAAATTGTATTTTAGCGTATCCATGATTTATCACTGATATTTATACTAAAATTTCGTATAAGATAATTTTATATTTTTGATAATTTACAATTACAGCAATTGTCAAAAATGAAACAAAAATGAAGCGTTAAAAGAAGCTATGCAATTGAAGATAGGTGTTAGTGAGAATTAATTTCTTCTCAAAAAATTTATTTGATTGGTGTTACGCTGTAAATGAAGTAAACTGAAACTTTTTAAAGTATTTGTTGTATACAAAGAAAAACATTTGACGTTAACAAAATATTTCAGCGTAGAATTTGAAATTATAAATGCATATAAATTTGTACAAAGGTATTTTAAAGAATTATATTTATTTTTTTTTTATGTAATAATTACAGTTGGTATACAATAAAAATCTCTTACGTGAAATTTATCAGATAGAATTTTCTGAAAACAATTATTATATATTTCAATAAACCATAAATGTTATACTGGTCATTAAAATTGGACTGATAACCTCACAGTTTTAAAAAATGAGAATTTGAATGAAAATCTTGTTCATTTCAGCATATATTGAGGCGGTAAAGTGACTTTAAATAAGCAGTTGTAGATCGACCTTCCCTTTATTCGTTGAATTCACATCTCACAATCTATCCAATATAGCTGCTCTTCTCGGTCGAAACTTCGATCACATTTATTTTATGAAAAATAATTATTATGTCAATTTTCAATTTTTTCAATTACTTTACGCACTAATTTGTGATTTTAAATGTATTGAAATTTCGTGCTGTAAATAAATTGAATGAAAATTTGTTTCTAGCAATTTTTAAAATGAAAAAATCAATTTAAATTCTAATATTAAAATGATTGTTTATGATTACATGACATCAAAGCGAATTCGTTTTACTTTGGAATATGCTTTCACTTATAATTATCGAATGCCGTATTTGAAGCTTTACGACATTGTGAATCGTTTTGGTTACGAATCAAACGTAACCGTATAACTTGCGTATAACAGCATTATAATTCTAAATCATGTGCAAAGAGCAATATTTCCGTGAGATTATATAAAAATAAGTCTTATACTTGCTAAAATTTTAAAACAGGATAAAATCGAGTGAAAATTTACAATGGTAATGTCACAAAGACGGATTAACGACTCTATTTGTTGAAAGGAAATACTACATTCGTGAATGGAACATGCTAGTGTTTATTCTGCATAAAGTTAATATAATAAGCTTCCAACCATTAACATTATTTGTGACATAATAATGTATATTTGTGTGTGCACCTTACAAGAGCAGAACGTTTCATGTTGATTTTCAACATCATCATTATGTAATGAAATGATGAACGATTACACAGAATACTATGATAACGATTGCACTCATTACGCATTACACATTTGCTTTTGCTCAAGTACGAACATAATCTCTCGGGAAATACATCTTGGCAATATTATATAAATCGAAAATTAATCAGTAGGAATCAATTTCGTAGAAAAATATTTGACATAAATGCAAAAATATTTTTATGGAAACAGAGTGATTGTTTGGACAATAATATTCAACTTTGACGCGTATAATTTAAAACAATTATATTATGTTAAATAATATTTAATATGCATATAGTGCCATAATAAATACATCAAGTACAATCCGGCACGTAAGTCTACACGCACTTAGAAATAAAAAAGGTCGTAAATTAATGTCAACAACCACTGATCGGTATTCAGTTGAAACGTTGTTAATTATTGTAGAAACGAAATATTGATAACTGGATCAATTTTACAAAAAAAAAAATTAGAGGCCTTAATATCAGTTAGGAACTTAAATGGATGTTACATGTTATTTAATGAATGAAATCTAAAATGGAAAATATTATATAGAAAACAATTGATACAATGTCCGAATGAAATGAAATGAAAAGTACCAATTATCAACAAGCGATTGCACATATTTTCCAAGATCTCATTTAGTACTGTGCGTTTGTAATTAAAAAATGAGAGCCTCTGAGATAATAAGAAGTAATCAATAATAAATTAATTTAATTACAGTTACTAATAATTGAAGAGGCAATAAATTTATACATGATACAATTATAAATATGAACGAGGCAGTTTGTAAACAATGTCATTTTTAAATGACCTCGGATTCTGAATTCATAATGTATCGCAGAAACATAAAATCGCTTAAACCAGTTAAGCGTGTCCTCTCTACACCTTCAGTTTGGGCCATTTAAAATTTAACATTATTTATCATAATAATACCAACAAATTTTTACAGTTATAAATGTTTATAAGCCATGATGATAATTAGACCAGAAACTGCATGCCCGATGCCAATTTACGCGTAAATTAATTATTTTATATTGCAAAAGACTACATACGAAATGAAATGAAAATTTAATAACAATAATGACAAGTTTTTAATATTTTCGCTCGATTATGGATATACAAAACTGTTTTACAAAAACAAAAACGAATCCGACGTTCGTTTTGAATAAAGTGCAGTATGAACAATAAATAATTTTCGACAAAAAATATATATTTACAATTATTTCATAGGACATGCAGAATATATATTAAAATTTTTATTTCATTTCATTTTCATAAGTTATACTAAGAATATTAGCATATTCAAGTTTAGCTAAACTAAACGTATACTCTTAAAAAATAATATTAGCGATGCTTCCTGAAGTTATAATACGTCTACTGAGTAGCTAATATGTAACGCAGGTTATGATCCAAAGTAGTATTCTTTTTTTCATCGTTGAATGCATTCTTGCGTTCACTTTCTGCAAAAGTGAGGAATTGGTAGTTGACTATTGTAAACTTAATATTAATTAACCTGGAGTGTCGATTCTGCGAAACTTTATTTTTTTCATGTCCATTATAATAAAAATAAATTTTATTTACATCCCATCGGAAAAACTACTGCTTAAGAAATTATTATTGAAAAATGTTTATTAACATTATTTTTATTTCCTTATCTGTCATTCATTTCGGATAATCGAAACTCTACTACAAATACGAAATAAATAAAATTAATTATCAATTAAATAGAACTATCAAGCGAACATAACGAAAAAATACAAAAGATAAATAAAATTTTTTAAAAATGCGTCGCAAGGTTTGTTCGTTTTTTCTCCTAAGCATTTTTACAATTTTCAGTTCATCGTCTGTTCTGCGTGATAGTACTGAATTTTAATAGTTGATTTTTCTTATAACAAACGACTCACTCACTCTGAAATGCAATGTAGCGTGATGCGACATCTTTTGTACAAAATCGAACAAACCCACGATTTGACAATCACAATAGAAGTTTCTAATTAGGTTGATCTAAAAATAAATGGTACATATAAATATTACACTACGAAAATGTGCATCTACGATACCGATCTGACCTTAATACTCCTTACCAGAATTCCCTGTTCTAATCGTATTGACATTGCTTAAATGATGTTGTCCAGCTCGAATTGGTTTTGCAATCTGTGCGCTAGGACCACGTCGTGCCAAATTCTTTTGTCTAACTGCTTCCTTAATTCTATCCACTTCATATTGATAACGTTTGCGATCTCGCATTGCATTTTCTTTGGCATCTCGCAACGCCGTTTCTAAGGCCTTGACTCGTTCCATCGTTGCTCTCAGTCTCTTTTCTAATTTAGGTAGTTCACATCGCAAGTCCGCATTATCTCGCACAAGCTGTTTATGAACCTATATACATAATAATGAAATTTAGAATTATTTATTTCGCTTTTTTCCAACATTTAGCTATTTTGTTATAACGAACCTTTGTGAGTTGGTCCAAATTATTTTCCAAGAATGAGATCTTCTGTTTTTGTGCGAGTGAACCACCATCGTCCTCACTCTCTTCAGCATTCATAGTCCTCCTCATTCTATTTTGTAAATCTTGGACAAACATTTTACGTAAGTTATGCAAAGATTGCAATTCTTTCATCACAGTTTCTTCGAGAACTTTGAGATCTTTTTGCGCCTGAAAGTTGATTAACATTATAAAAAACATGTTAATATGATTCAAAATTACCATATGACGTTCAGTAAATATATTATACCTGTTTTCTACGTTCAGATCGCAGTTTATATTCTTGCAACTTAACAGTCTTGTTAGCTTCTTCTTGCTTTAATCGTTCATAATCAGCCTGCATTTGCTGATGAGCCAATGTGAATTTTTGGTTTAAATCTTTGAGTTGGCTAATTTGTTCTTGTTTCTCAGACAACTCATCTCTGAGCGTAGCAACCTACAATTACACATGAACATGTATTACTTGTATAGTAAAGAATACTGCAATGTGTAAAAATCGAATAAGAAAAATCTTATTTCCATACCTGTTTTTGGTGGGCATCACATAGCTGGTTCATTTGCTCTTCTAAAGCTACTCTCATTTTTGTAGCTGCTTCTTTCTCTTCTGCCTTCTCTTTGTTTGTTACTGCTTGTACTTGCTCTGCAGCTTTTAATTTAGTACATTCTTCACGTAGAGCATCAACGTCTTCCTCTAATTGACGTTTCCGAACTTCAGCTTCTTTCATAGATTCTGCTAAGGTTTGCATTCGAGCTTCGTGTTGCGAGATGAGTAAACGACATTCTGCCAAATCTTTTTCATATTCTGAGATCTGAAAATTAAATAAAAATATTTCATTAAGACGTAATTCCTTAGAATACAAGAAGATAATAACAACAGCAGAGTGAAACAATACCTTCTTATTACTGTCCACCTGGAAGGTTTCTAGCCCTTGACAGCGTTGCACCAAATTTTTCACTTCTGATTTCATCTTATTAATATAAAGTCTTGCTACTGTGAATTCTTCTTCCAATTTACCGTTGCTTTCTGGAGCAATCTATCAAATAAATAAAAGTTATGGATTCTTTTCTTATAGAAAAAATAATTTTCAATATATAAGAAAATAAAATACCTTAAGATTTTCGTCACCTCCAATAGCTACACCAATTTCAGCTAGATCTTTGAGGAAATTGGATAACATTTCGGCAACCCTTTTCCTTTGATGCGCCGACATATCACGCAATTGTTGTAGTTCTGAAGTTGTAGTATTTAATACTGCTTGTTTTGCTAACAGTTCTTCCGTCAATGATTCTTGTTCTTTATTCTTTAATTCAACCTAAAATATAAAAAATAATGTTATTAGAATTTATATAAAGAGATAAATATAAATAATTATTTATTTTTATAGGTTCACTCACTTCCTGCGACTTTTGGTCATAGTTAACAGCCAGTTCTTCTAATGCCTGTAATACTTCTTTGACCTCTTCTTTAGCACTTTCATTTTCTTGTTGAATTCTATTCATTTCTTGTTGCAACTGTTCGTAATCTCTTCTAGCACTAGCAATCAATTCTTCCTGTTCTACCATTTGTTCTTTCAATTTCTCAACATATTGAGATTGTTGATTAATTTCTTCGTCTTTATCATCCAATTGCTGATACAGCCTTTCGCATTCTTCTTCCAGTTTTTGACGTTCTTCATTAGAAAGCGATCCAGCCATGAGACCACCACCTGGTGTAGCTGGCATTGGACCATCGTCAATTTTTCCCTCAACTGATGCAGTAATTGGTGTTGTGACATCAACACCTTCTACCAAATTGACTTGTTCCTCTGGTTTAACAGTTTCACCTTGTCGCCATCTAGATAACTCAGATTCAAGTTTTTCAACTTTTCCTTTGAGTCTAGCCGCTTTTTCCTTTTCTTTCTCGTAGCGACGTTTCCATTCTTCAGCTGTTAATTCCTCATTAACGCATACAACATTCTTAATAGTTTTAGCGCGTTTACCAAAATCTAGAGTCGACTTAGTTTCAGATTCGTTAAAACTAGCTGGCGAACAGCATATTATAATAGTAGTTCTAGCATTACCACCCAGAGATTCTTGTAATATTCTAGTTAGCTTAGAATCTCGATAAGGAATATGCGTTTTATTACCATCAGCTAAAGCGGAAATAACATTACCAAGTGCTGACAATGATTTATTAATATTTTTTGCTTCATCTAAAACTGTTCCTTCAGCACCAGTTTTAGAAACCTATAAATAAAGAATGGACTCATCAGAACAAAATTCATTATGAAGAAAAAAATATTTCCCTGACTGGTAACTGTACCTTTTCTGAACCAGCCAAATCCACTAAATACAATTTTCCAGATAACTTCTTTTGGTTTTCTAAATTCTCTTGTTTAACATTAATTAAGAATACAGAATGAGAACGAGAGCTGTGCTCATTCATATTAGTTACTGCAATATGCCGATTTGATTTGCCTTCTTCTATCACTTCAAAAACTTCTTCTGGACTAGACACAAATCTCTCGGTTGCTCCTTTCACGAATGGAACTCTGTTCTTGTCTTCGTGTACGCTCAAGTTAACTTTAGATACTGAATAAAAATAAAATTTGGTTATCGATTTCATAATAACAATTTATAATACTTTAGATTGCTTTTCAAAAAATTTCTTACCATCCAAAAGATCTCTGATTTTGTCCATATAGATTTCAAAATACGAAACCTTAATATGAAATTCAAGATTTTCCTCCATACCATAAATGTGATTAAATATATCATTAACAATTCTTGGTATAATACCCTGCTTATTAGGATCTCCAATAACACCTTCCATTGTATGTGTTTTACCTGCATAATTACAATAAAAACATGAAAATATACCAATCGTCTCTTCATATATATATTATTTGTGCATTTAATTTCAAATCGAGGTATAAGTACCACATTAACCCTTCAGGACATGGGTGTTCTGACTCACTTTATTCACTTTGGCTTTGACTTATTTTCTTATGGCTTCTGTGCATTGTTTTCATTAAGAAAAAAAAAATTTTAGTGCATGTGTGTTTAGAGAACTAAACTATAGGGAGATACAAAAATTTTCAAGTGGCCTTTTCATTTAAAATTTCATAAATATTTGCACTTTAAATCGAGCGTGAGAGAAAATCTCATAAGCCCATGTCCTGAAGGGTTAAACTTGCTGCATTTAATACATATTATATACTCGTACCTGAAGATGTTTGACCATATGCAAATATGGTTCCGTTATACCCAGCCAATACATCTGTGACGATCGATTTTGCAGCTTCATTGTATACTTTATCTTGAGTTGCATTTGGTTTAAATACTTTATCAAAGAGATATACTTTGCCCTGATAGAAATAAAATATAATTCATGTTATTTTTCCAAATCATTTTTGATAAAAATACTCTCTAGAGAAAAATCTATAGAACGCTCACGCGTATGACTCATGCGTGAGAAAAGTCGATCATAAATTAACGAGTTATTGCAAAATAAAACAGCAGAACAAAAGTAACCGATCGTTGCATCGAATAATTATAATTGCATTATGATAATGCTTTACGATATGTGAAAGACAAGAAATACCGATAAATGAAATACGGAAACTCTAAGAGCACGCTCGGTACTTACCCCAATAGAAATACAATTTTCTTCACCGCCCGAAGGAAACTTGACAATAAATTTCGAACCAGCTTTTTCCTCGGAATCGTTAAGTGGCCTGAATCGACAGACTACTTTAATACTATCCTCGGCAGCAATCTCCCGTTCTCTCGGCGTCTCCATTGCCATTGTGTAGGTGTGTATTAGGTCGCTTTTCACAACGACTTATGCACTAAACTTCCTTGAATTCTTATTATCCGCACTCAACGATGATAACTGGCCGTTTATTGAGCACATAAGCGATTATTTGGACGTGTACACCTGCTATGTAAGAACACGTTGATCAACTTCTGTCACTTTTTCGGGAACCATAGAGCTCCCTTTACGGCAAGCAGCAATATGGCTGCCGACGTCTGCCCGCTGACATTGACGAAATGTTCAACTGAGAAAGCACAACATGCGCGCGCGTCTGTGCTCGCGCAATGACGTACAAATGCGTCGACACCCTTTTATTTATTCTTAAATGATTGAATACTTACTGCTGTCGTGCACGACAATACATGCCAATCGCACAATAACTCGTCAAAATGAACGAAAATTCTTTTACGAAGAAATCAATATATTGAAACTTAATAGTAAAGAGGTTCAAACGTAAATAAGACTCCGTGTAGCTGACCATGCGCAAACTTTACCTCGTAAAGAAATGCTCTGCCACCGTTTATTCACCTACAGATACAAATTACAACTATCTGAGTACGCCTGATGCCGTCTGCACTAGACCGTCGATGTACACCCACGCTCTCTAATGCACTTTTCTTAACCAATCAGAAGAGTTGTTAGATCCACTGTTTTGGATCGGTAAGTCTTAGCCAATCATTCTTAAGAGCAACTACTAGGTAACTTCAGATTAGTTCGAAATCTCATGGACTAACCAATAAAGTAAATGTGTTGTAAAAAGTAATATTATACAATTGTGCACTAATTTATACTGACAAATGCATAGCTACGTGTGAAATAAATATGTATGTAATAAAATACATGGTTAGGTATTGTTTAGAGAGGGCGCTCGTAGCAATAATATTAAAGTAGTAGTCGAATACTTTTGTAGTCATGGTCAGGCATTAAAGGAATCTATAAATTGCTTTATTTGACTCATTTTCGTTAGATGCACAATTGCAAGTAATAACATTAAAATTATTATCAACTGAAGTAGTAATTCGAAGACTTCAAGTTTAAGCAGGTGAATAAGATTTACAGACCATTTTTTCAGTGATTTGTACAATTTTTGAAAATTTAATTTTTAATTTAAAGTTTCAGATTCAAAATGAATAATACTTCACTAAATACTAATCAATTACTTGTTTGGGATTCTGGATCTTCTCAAACTCAAAATATGGGTTATTACACAGTACCACCACCAAATTTTTCAATGCCTAATTTAAATCAACCATCTCCAACTGTACCATCATCTACATATCCAGTACCACCACCTAATCTTTGCGATAACAAATTAAATTCTTCTCATCAACAAATTCAGACTGTACCAACTATGTATCAAGATAATTCTGTTAACTATTCTGCTTATTCATATCAGAATCAAATGAGAATGGACTGTGCACAAAATTATTATACATCTGATTTTACTCACAATCAACCAAATAATCGTGTTCCCATTTGGGATTATGAAACTCAACATTCCAATAGTACTCAGACAAATTGGTATGTTCTACCAAATCAAACAGAAACAAATTCAGCATCTTGGAAAGAATCCTTTAATGAACAAAAATATGAAAATAATTCTATGTTTAGAAGATTTGATCATGAGAAATCTAAAAAATTGTCTTGGAAGAATTATGATGATTCACCTAATTACCCTTCAGGAAGCAGAAAACGTTCCAGATCTCCTGAAAGCTCGAAAGAAAGTTATAGGAAAAGTAGAATGCATTATGATAAGCATAAAGACAGGTATAGAAATCACAGCAGTGATAGATCTAATTCCAGAGATATTTCATATGATAAAGAAACAGACCGATCTTATAGAAGAAATAATCGTCATTGCGATAGATACAGTAGCTCTTCTCAAATGAGAAAAAGATCAAGATCACGAGAATCACGGTCTTCCAAGTCTTCTAGGCATATTACTCCTACTCATCATACTTCAAGACATAAAGGTCTTACAGAGAGAGAACTTTTGTTAGAAAAATATAGGTAAGACATTATTGAATTAGATATTGCTAAGCAATTACAACAGGATAAAATAAAACTATATTTCAGACGTAATTATTGTGCAACCAGTAAAGATATTGAGAGAAAATTAGACGAGTTATCTGCAATTGGTACTGAAGGTATAATTGAAAATGAACGCAAAATATGGACTAGAACTGCTCCTGCTGATTTATATTATACAAGAGATGAGGATAATCCGAAATTGATGAAAGGAACATCAAAATTACTGCAGTTATGTGACATATTCAAAGAATTACTGATAGATAGAGCAGAGAGAGTAAGATCGTTACAGGTAAATCATTTACAATTTAAAATTATATCAGAATATATCAGTATTTTGAAAATATTTTTTATTGTAGCCTCCTTACGAACCACCACCCAGAAAAACTAAAACTCGTGTATGTAAGCATAAATCAGAAGCTTGCAGTAGTTCTTCTTCTGATAGTGACAGCTCTATGGACGAAGATGATAGAACTATGGAAGAATTAATGGCCAAGAAGCAACATCCCCAAAGATTACATCCAGAAATGTGGTTTAATGACCCTGGAGAGGTAAATATATTAAATTACAGTGGGGTTATGAAATAACATTTATATAAATTATACAATATTTGTGTATTTCATAGATGAATGATGGACCTTTGTGTAAATGTAGTGCAAAATCCAAAAGGTCAGGTATAAGACATGGGATTTATGCAGGAGAAGGTGCTGTTAACAAGTGCAATTTGAATTCTAATAATGCAGACAAATTATATCATTATCGCATTACAATAAGTCCACCCACTAATTTTCTGACAAAAACACCAACTATTATCAAGCATGATGAACATGAATTTATATTTGAAGGATTTTCAATGCTGTCTCATTTTCCACTTGTGAAATTACCAACATGCAAAGTGATAAGATTTAATATAGAGTATACCATTTTGTATATAGAAGAAAAATTACCAGAGAATTTTACTATTCAGGAATTGGATTATTTTCGTGAGTACACTCTTTGATGATAATGAAAAGTATTCACTAGATTTGGTTTTATTCCTTTGTTATTTTATTTTTGTTTCAGATACTTACTTATTCAAAGAAATTTTAGAGCTTGTTGATTTTGATTTAAAACCTGCAGAAGATAAGTCTGGTTGTGGTCAATTTCATTTTATGCCAAGATTTGTTAGAGATTTACCAGATAATGGTCAAGAAATTTTATCGATGAATGAAGTTTTAAGTTACTTGATAAAGAGTAGTACATTACTGATAGATCCAGAAAATTTACCAAAATTAGTTGAAATGCCACAATATAAATGGCAGAATTTCGCAGATGAAGTTAAGGGAATGGTTGTTACTTATCCAGGAAAAAAACCTTGTAGTGTACGAGTTGATCAATTAGACAGAAATACAGCTGATCAACCACCAGGAGTTATTTCTTATCCTGAAATTGTTCACTTTGGCATAAGACCTCCACAACTAAGTTATGCTGGAAATGCAGAGTAATAATTTGTTTATATTATTACATAAATAATTTTTTAACAGTATCCTCAAGGCAAAAATTGATTTGTTTTTTCAGTTATCAAAAAGCATGGCGAGATTATGTCAAGTTTCGTCATTTATTGGCTAATATGCCGAAACCATCATTTGAAGATAAAAGAAAATTAGAAGCAAAAGAAAATAAACTACAGGAATTACGCACTCAAAGTAAAATGAAGAGGGATGTAACTGTCGATGTCAGTTCAGAAGGATTTTATAGAACTGGTATAATGTGTGATATTGTTCAACATGCAATGTTGATACCAGTATTAGTTTGTCATTTAAGATTTCATAAATCCCTAGACAATCTCGAGAAAACGTTAGATTATTCATTCAAAAATAGGTATCTTTTACAATTAGCTCTAACTCATCCTAGTTATCGCGAAAATTTTGGTACTAATCCGGATCATGCCAGAAATTCATTGACTAATTGTGGAATTCGTCAACCTGAATATGGAGATCGACGTATACACTATATGAATACTAGAAAACGTGGCATTAATACTTTGATAAATATTATGTCAAGATTCGGTGCACGGCGAGAAACTGAATCTTCAATTGCTCACAATGAAAGATTAGAATTTCTGGGCGACGCTGTTGTCGAATTCTTAACATCTATACATCTTTTCCATATGTTCCCTGATCTTGAAGAAGGTGGATTAGCTACTTATAGAGCTGCAATAGTTCAAAATCAACATCTTGCTGTATTGGCGAAAAAACTAAATTTAGAAGAGTATATGTTATATGCACATGGCAGTGATCTCTGCCATGATTTGGAACTTAGACATGCTATGGCTAACTGTTTTGAAGCTCTTATGGGATCGTTATTTCTCGATGGAGGAATTGAAATCGCTGACAGGGTATTTGGTGAAACGCTTTTTAAAAATGAACCAGATCTCGGAAAAGTATGGGTTAATTACCCAAAACATCCATTACAAGAGCAAGAACCAACTGGTGATCGGCAATGGATTCCCAGTTTTGAATTGTTGCAAGTAAGTTCGATATAGTTACGATATATGTATAAGACTATTTGTGAAATTATAAATTTAAGAATATCACAAAATGATATTAATATTAATATATTTTGTTTCAAGAAATTAACTAAATTTGAGGACTCCATCGGAATAGATTTCACTCACATTCGTTTACTTGCTCGAGCTTTCACAGATCGAAGTATTGGATATACTAATTTGACCTTAGGTTCCAATCAGAGATTAGAGTTTCTGGGTGATACTGTGCTGCAACTGATAGTATCAGAATATTTATATAAGTTTTTCCCTGAGCATCATGAGGGCCATTTATCTGTAAGTTTTAATTTTCAAATTATCTTATTGTTAATATTTTTTTCTAAAAGCATCCTCTTGAAATTGTTGCAGCTTTTGAGAAGTTCTCTTGTTAATAACAAAACGCAAGCTGTTGTTTGTGATGATTTAGGCATGACTCAATATGCTTTATATGGTAATCCAAAAGCAGAATTAAAAACAAAAGATAGAGCAGATTTACTAGAATCCTTTTTGGGAGCATTATATGTAGATAAAGGTTTAGAATACTGTCATGTTTTTTGCGACGTCTGTTTCTTTCCACGTTTGCAAGATTTCATAATGAACCAAGATTGGAATGATCCTAAGAGTAAATTACAACAATGTTGTTTAACATTGAGAACAATGGATGGCGGTGAACCTGATATTCCTGTATATAAGTATGTAAACAAATGTTTTTTTCATTTTATTTATAATATGCAAGTATTTGTAAAAACAAAATACAACATTTTAAATGTTCAATATTAATTAAATTATTTTCATACTTTTTAACTGTTTTTTTCACAGAGTCATCGAGTGCAAAGGACCAACAAATACTAGAGTTTATACAGTAGCTGTATATTTTCAAGGAAAAAGGCTTGCCAAAGCATCAGGTCATAGTATTCAGGAAGCAGAAATGAATTCTGCTAAAGAAGCACTTGAAAAGTCTCAAGGTAAAATATGTTGTATTGTTATTAGAATTAATAAATATCTCACATCAATAAATTTTCAATATTTTAAACTATTTTAGATTTATTCCCACAACTGGATCATCAAAAACGAGTAATAGCCAAAAGTATGAAAATGCAACAATGGCCTAACAAACAGAAGAATAAAACTCGATCAATAAAATCCAATGATAAATCTGATGATTCAGATTCAAGTCAGTATTATCGAAAAAGTCGTGGAAGAAATTGAATATACACACTGATTCTAAGAATGTTGAAATAAATGATTTTAATTGTACATAATATGTTTGAGTTAAATCACGTAATGGATGTATATTTATTTACAAATATAAAAAAAATATTGTACAAATCACTTTTCTCATGTATTATCATTAATTAAAGTAGCACTATCTTGTTCCAGTAAATATTGATTAGCAGAAATAATCTGTTTACAATCCATTATATTATCTATGATATACTGTAACTCCCAATGTTTTTTTAATAGCGCATGTTCTACTGTAAAGAGCCCAAATTGATAACATTGAATATGTGAACATGTTGCTGTACTATGAAGTTTCATTCCTATATCATGTATTAATGTTTTTAAATACATTTCATATTCATTTATGCAAACGATTTCTGTGAATAAAAATTGTGCATGAATATTTGAATTTTTTAATCTTTTTAAAGAAACTGATGCTTACCAAGTGTGAATTCTGGTGAATCAAAATCTATACATTTTATTGCATAAATCATTGGAAGTTTATTATTAGCTGGACGAAAAAGTCCTTTAACAGCTAAATCATAGGCGCTTTGACTCTGCATATCAAAACCACTAAGTCTAAAAATTGAATGTCAAAATATAAAATGTACCAACTAATTTATTTACTTTGCTGATATATTGTTTTTAAACATACTCGAACATTTTCCTTTGATGGGATGATTGTATGGATGCACATAATCGATCGATAGCACCTCTTCTGATATGTTTGTACGTTGACTTTTCTACAATCTTACCAGTTTTAAAATAATTATCTGTCGCTTGGCCTAAAATTCCTTTGATTTTATAAAATCTAGTAGGTTTTGAATTAAAGAGTCTGTAAGCATATTTTACACCGTCATTGATACCACCAACTATGACACCACATGAATCTTTTGATAAAAAATTTGCGAATCGAATTTTTACATCTTTAGGTACATAACGAGGACCAATAACAAGTGGGTGATCAGCGTAACTAGGTTTAACAATAACTTTTAATTCCTTATTCGTTTCTCCTTCAATCGATAAATGTGATTTCAAAGGTCCAACATCCATCTGATTCAAATCTATTTATAACACAAGCATTTTCAGTAAAAAATTGAAAACCTTAATTTTACAATTTCAATTTTAACATTTTATTAATGAGAAAAGTGTTCCAACCTCTACATAAGTGATTCGTTAATGTTGTACTTAGAGTTTTCATATGAACTGATGCAGGTTTGTATAATACAAAAACTCCATTTAAAAATTTCCATGCATCTCTTGCATCTGTGATAAATTTAGTCATCATTGGAACAGGTACTTTTGTCATTGTTACGAAAAATCGTTTAAATATGTATTGATGAAAAACCAAATTTATCGTCTGCTAAGAATTAGTGTATTCTAGGTTATATCATCTGATGGCTGGGGCCGTGGGGCGTCCTCTGTATAACTATAACCTCTAAACCCTCTAACTATCATTGAATGGCTTTATTCATAACAAATAGCCGGTATATTTGTAAAAAAGGTAATTTATAATAATTATTCAATTTTAAACAAAGTTTAACTGCTTAAGAGTGAATATTGTATGAACAACTTATTTCATTGACAATTATTTTATTAATATTATCAATTCTTAATAAAAAAATTTCTAATTCTCTTAGCTTACAGATTCAACAATTATTTATACAGTACAATGTCGGGATTATTGGCTAGAATACCAGATGTAGATATTGATGAACAAGGTAGATTCAAATATATTTTGATCAACGTAAAAGATAAATCTAATAAAACTGAGAAAACTATCGTCAGAGGTTACGCGAGGTGTCCATACCATGGTAAGTTTTTCAATTCTCCAAATATATCTTTAAAATAAGATAGACTATGATTCTTCAAACTATTATACCATATGATAAGACTATTGCACTGATCTTGTGTTATGATTTTGTAACATTTGAACATAATTGATAATATTTTCAAATTATATGTAGTATATTATTTTAATTTATGTAGTGACATCATTGGTAAAAACATGCATGTAAATTATTTATAATAATAACTGCATAATTTAAAAATTTCGAAACTAACTTATGAATGAAAGTGAGATTTATTTTATAATTACATAATAGATACACGAAATAAAATGAATGAATAGCAACATATTTATGAGTTTTATAAATTACATATAAAACAACATATTTATCTAATATGATTTTTGTTATATTAAATATAAATACAGGTACATATCTTATAGTTTAAATAAAATAAGAGACAATTTTTTTGTTCATTTCAATTTTAATAAAACTTAGATGAATTCATACCATTTTGATTGCAATCCAATTTTAATTATAAAACTATAAGCTAGATTTAATGATTTGGTTTTCATATTAAATTATACAAATTTTTAGATCGATCACATATCTCATCAACCTTTGCTTATTTTATAAATGTTTTCATAATTATCTGGTAATTAAAAAATATAGGATTGTCCAGCAATCATTGTTTTGATTCTTACATTTTGCAAGTCTGTATATTTAGATCAAAGATTAAATTTTTTCTCAAGAAACTTAGCTTGTTACACAAAATTATTTTTTCCTAATGACAAGTAAACAAGAAAAAAATTTATAAAAATTAGTTTACGAAAATATCGCTTACACAGTTTTTACACTTTATTAGTTGTGTAATATTTGCTTATTACTTATTTATCTCATAAGTTATTCGGCACTGAATTAGTAATATGTTTAGTAATGTTAATGTAATATTCGTCACGTTCATCAACAATGTACATTTGTTTTGAATATTTTTAAACACTTTCCGGTGTGTTTATATCACGATAGTACCGTCGTAATAAAATAGTTTCTCTCGCATATGTGCACTACGACGCTCTTCTAAAACAGGACCATGCTCTTTGTAAACTCAAACCCAATCTGCAACCTTTTTGATTCGTATTTTGTACATTTTTTTCGTCGCTTTTTCTTCTTGTCAGTTGCCGTGATTGTGTCGTACCTTGAACCTGATCTCAGGTATTTGCATCTTCGTCACAGTGTTCTATTAAATCGACATCTGGAATTCTTTGGTTTCCTTCTTTCACTTTGACTTCATCCGATTCGATATTTTTCATTTTATCGTATTTTTTATCTTCTACTTCGTCCGATTTTTCCGCAGTACATTCCAACGAATGTGGTGTTTCTTTATTAGATGATGAGTGATCAACAAGAGTTGGTTCTATACTGCTGTGCATTAATGTAAATGGTAATTTCAAAGATATTTCTCCTCCCATAGCAGAAATGAGAAGTTTTACCTAAAAGTGACAAAAATCACAAAAAAATTTCATTTTAATAAAAGAAGTTATATGATATAAATATACTTATGTAATATTATGAAATTATCATTACTTTTACATAGTATGATACATAAATGGCAAAAACGTTTCTATCATCTGGACTATCGCCGGGGCAAACAACCGTAGATGCTAAATTTGCTCCTGTTTTAGTATAGCTGTCTTCTAAAGCAATCCAATTCTTCGTTGAGCCTTTGACAGGCTTAATATTGTAATTTTTTCTCAATGACATTCCAGGACCTACCGGGCATCCTTCTTTTGATGAAACAAGAGCTACTACATTTTTAAATTTTCCATTGCTGAACATACAAACATCTACATGCTGTACTACAAAAACCTGTGAACAAAATATTGTGTAAAAATGACAGATATTCAAGCAATATAAGGGGATTTTCTTTATAAAATATGCATTATACCTGAATTCTTCTAACAGATTTGCTGCTATTGTTAGTCACGTTGATTTGAACTGTAATTGAATCTCCGTGAGCATAAATTGCACGATCGAGTTTTGCTTCCAAGCCAACACGGCCCTCACTCAATATAAATGGTTTCTCAACTGCTGCATGAGGAACAGCGTTTCCTGTTGAAACAATATTCAGATATTTATTCAAGGATTTTATTATAAAAATGATTTCTGTAATATATAGTATGTTTAATTTTTTTTTAAATATACCATCGTCTTCAAAAATTTCATTTTCTGTAGAAGTAACTCTTGTTTTGTAAGCTTGGACTCTCGATCCGAAGGGCATAAGAGTTGAGTGTGGTACACTGTATATTGTCATTGCAGGCAATGGAGGGTTGGTTGTTCGTTGAATAACGCGTATACCCATTCTTACAGACGTTTTTACGTTCAATTTCTCGTCTGCTCTTTCGGCTGAAAATGAAGAAAACATGTTTCTATATTGCTTTTTCGAAATTGTGATTATTAACTCACCTACGTAAGCTCTGACGTCATAACTCGTACCAATCGGTGCACCATTGTATTCTTTAGCAGGTACTAATTGTACTGATGGTGGTGCTAAATGGGTTATTTCCATTGAAAATGCATGGGCATTAGGACCTAATTTTTTGACGAGAGCCTCCTAAAATAATTTTATTTTATTTTTACTCTTATCATTAGGATATTATTCATATGTTTATTATGTTTATAAGCTGCTTGTATTAATTGATCAATTAACGAATTTATAATTAGTAGTATGGCATCGAGGCATATCTTTGACTGTAATTCCACAGTAAGGAATTTCAATTCATTACGAAAAGTATTAGTAGCTCCAATTTCAAACAGTTCATTCCCAATGAGTGAAGATTTATTCTTTATCTCTGAGTAGTAGTTGCAGATGCCTTCAGATTTATTCAATTGCCACTAGAAATTTGACTACTTTGATTATCCATTTAGATAATTGACATTCAGTTTTGAGTTGCATTTTCTCACTTAGAAGAACCTCGAAGTTCACGTGTGTTGTTACGCATTTCGGTTAAATTTAGAGAATGTAGATTTCGACCGCTCGTTTATAAATTCAAATGGGCGTTTAAAAATAATTGAAACTTTAACGCGTCGTACGTGACCGCGTTTTCGAATAATCGCAAAAATAAAAAACTAATATGATCTCTAAAATCAATATTACAGTATTTCTTCGTTATATGTATCCATCTAAACATATTTACAGGCGATTAGAAATGAAATCAGAGATTCAATTTTTACTATGGATCTAGCGTTGAGAACTGCGATGAATTATAATACTTATCAGAAATGAAAATTCCGACAAAATGTGGTCTATTCATAGAAGGGGCGTGTATATAGAGAAGAGTGAGAATAAGAGAAACGTCGTTACGTGGTTGCTATGAATCCTCTTCAGTTGCAGTACATTTCGCTTTATGGTGAAATTCCTATTTTGTTTTGTCAAGCTAGTTCATGAATCAAACTATTGTCTTTCTGCTACAACAAGAACACAAACCTTGATACAGGTCGGAATTCAAAATCGAACTGAAATTATCTAAATAAAGTGATATAGCAGCTAAATGCATACTGCAATATTTATTGGATTTTTATCGTTTTGTAAAATATGTACATTATTTAAAATTATAAACTAAAAAATCAGCATAATAAGAAATACGACGTGTAGTAGGAAAATGATTGTATCATACGTCTGTTTTGACCCTGTGCAAACACTTCAATGCCGTTGATGACGAAGTGAAACGCGCGTATCTCTTTAGTCTCTCTATCTAAAGGTATACAAACCGAGTTTTGTAGGGGCCAGGGTCAACTGCTCGATGTACTATACTAGGTCAAGTTAAATTATGTCGCGTTTTAACATTGAACTTTGCATATATTTGTTAATTTGGCACAGTTATTGTAACCGATGAAAAGATATGAAAGAAAATCGAGAATTTATAATTCATTTTACAATATTTACAATATTTGTATTGTAAAAAACTACATACATAGTTCGTTGTATTTACACTCATGAATCTTCGTAGTTTTCAATAGCAATAATAATAAATAATAAGTGAATATAAATTGATTGATTACTCAATCGATAAATAAATTGATTATCTTTTTTTTTTAAATTTGCGTGAATCTGTGACACCATGGAGAATGCATTGTGCAATCATTAATCTATAACCTTTTCAATGGTGGGTAGGTCAGGGTCAAGGCCGTGACCCAGCCTGACGCAGGAGCTGTGCACATATCGTGGTATAGTTGGAGCCATCCATAACTTACGTGAAAAATAGTTGAATCGACATAGGTTTCAAACTTCTTTTTTTTCTCTTTTTTTTCATAAACATCGCATAACAAAGTTATATTTTAATTCAAGTATCACTTGTTACATTTGACTATTTTTTCAATTACCTTACGTGAATCCAATCCAGTTAAAGTTAGAACAAACTGATCTGAATTTTTCGTCGCATAATTTTTGAAAGTATTTTTCACGTTTTCTGCTCGACGATATTGTCATACAGCTTTGAACAATAAGATATAAAGCTGATCTTAAACCTGATTATCAAATTTCAGTAATTTGTAACTTTTGTATTCATTTTCTTTTTGATGTTAATGAACGTATTAACGGTTACGTTCTCATATATGCATTCTGTTCCTTCACTGTCAGTCAAAATGATATGCATAACCATCTAGCTTCTGTTGTCGACGAATCATCCCTCTGTCATTCTCGCGAGTGAAATTCTTCATTCGACCTTCACCTCTCTGATAATCCAAATTTTGTCGTTTCTAACACGTAGATAGACACTCTTCAACAATTAATCGCTCTGCATAACCAAATTGTGGTTTTTGCGTGCGAGTAAACTCTATATAAACCGATCAATAGTGGCGTTGTGAGTATGTACAATATAAGTCACTCATTCATAGTCATTGTGCGTTGCTTCGTCTATAGTTCTTTTCCTTCATTCAGAAGTTCAAGAAACGTAGACACTGATACGTCTTTCATTGATGTTCCATTAACGTAACAAATGAAGGTTATCTAGACGAGATAACGAAAACGTGATCAAACTGATCACGAATGATGAGAGGCCAAAAATCATTCATTTTATTCACAAATATACTATTTAGATTTTTCTCAATTATGGTTAAGAAAACATGATGTCATCGTATTTTCATAGCTGCTTTGTGTGAATAACAAAAAGTTAAACACAACTAAAAATTAAATTTTGAAAGAAAAATAGAACCGAAATATATGGTGATGTTGGATTAGCGCCCAGACGTCTAATCATAAAGATTACAAATAGAAATTGACTCATAGGTACGAATAAACATTTCTTTGTTTATATACGCATATTAATGTCTTCTGAGATAATAAAAATCGCGTATATTGCTGAAATTCACACGAAACTGTTTCAATACAATTCGCAGAACATTTCGTTTTCTTTGTGAACATTAGTATTTTATAATATAATAATTAGGTATTTGCACGATTAAATAAAGAATATCTCGAAACAAAAAATTATTCTTGCAAAAGAATAATTCGCTTATTTATAAACTTCCAATCAACTTGACTTTCCAATCAAGAAAATGATGCAATGGTTGTTAAGTTAAATTATTATTACCAATATAACTCACTTGTAATGGAATTGTGGTAGATTCATGTTGCTCGCTGCCGGCATAAGGCGGATATAACTGAGCCAAACACATGACAGCTTCATTACAAAATTTGAGACCCATTACTTCTTCGTCTTCTCTTCCATAACGAAAAGTTAACGTCACTTGGCCGTACACCTTAATAATAAATATTTATATTATTATCTTAATTCACATTTTTTTTTTTTTATTAAATCTTATTTTGATTTCAAAAATGACAGTATTAATTATTTAAATTTTTGATTTTTAATTTAATCATTTCCTGAGAAAATTAACACTTGCCCTTTAATTTCAATGTACAACTTTATAGGATAAATATAATCCTCCCTCTCAGCATCAAAAGTTTTACCCTTCAGAATTCACAATAATCATCCTTTTCCAGTAGTAGTGCAATATCAAATTAAATTCAACTAAATTCAAGTTTAAATATGCAAATAAATGAGAGTGAGATTGTAGACATTAATTACTTTTCGGCATCAAAATATTATTTCAGTCATTTTTAAACGATTTCTGATACAACTAAATGCTTCCAAGACATAATATATTTTATATGAAAATTTTCTTACTCTTTTTTCTTTTAAATATTCCGGATCAACAAGTAGTATACCCAATATTTTATCAATTTTAGATTCACTAACAATCAGATCTCGACTGATTAAATACAAAGTTAGCTTGTTGTTTATTGACGTTTTTTTGTAGACCCTGAAAAAATTAATTTGTATCTGACTAAAAAAATTTTAATATCAACCTCAAAATAGCAAAATGTTGAAATTTTTTTAACGCTATCTCTATATGACTATTATTGTTGACAATTTCATTCGATTGATTTTAATGTTTATCGATTATTTACCTTTGACCGTTAAAAGCTGAATCTGAAACCCTTTCTGGACTCAATTCAATTCTTCTATAGAAAAGAGAAACCCATTTATATATTATACACATATTATAATTCATGCTATTCAAAAATATTGAACTATAATAAAATAAATTCGTCTAATTTGACAAGATCTTGAAAATTTACAGTTAAATAATGAATTTAATTATGCTTCATATTTTTCATTTATTTTTCTATTCCAAATCGATCATAAAATGAAGAACAGTGAATAATTATTGATAAATTTCAATGTCATTAGTGTAAAGGAACGAACTTTCACGTTCTCGAGAAGCGAGTGAACCATTACAGAAATTCCTTCCATACGTGTAGTTGCAAGATTGCGAGGCACTAATATGCACCCATCTATCGACATTACTTCCTACGTGCTTGGTACCGCGATGGCATAACTTTACTGCAAGTTGATCTAATAGCGAAATGAAAGTGTCTACGTCAGTCGATTGGTATGACTATTTAGACTATTCTACACTTACGTGACAATTTTCAATTTTGGTCGATCACCGTGCGTTCAACCGTGCGGAATTTAATTAGTGGTTACTTAATCGAACAAGATTATATCGCACATGAATCGATCACGAATTGTATATCTACACATAGGTTAGCAACCGTGACACGATCAAATTGTTGCAGTTGGTTATTCATATTTTAATAATTTGCCTTATTATTTGATCAACTAATTTTCCAATTTACGACATACTTCATATAATGTATATTTTATGATCGATTTATCGTGATTCAATAATTTTCTCGATTTTCTGTTCAATATTGGTTCTTGGCAAAACATTCGGTTAGTGCGTTAAAAAATGATATTTTAAATTGAAAAGAGGGAAAGAAATAGAGACGAGAGGATACGGAAAGTGTTCTTCAATCACTTTCAAATATTTTATGAACGATCAATCTTGCAAACTGTGTGAAGATTAAAAAGCCAATAAAAAAGCTACCAAGAATCTAAAAAGAAATGGAGAAAATTTTTGTTATTTCATATGCATCCAAAATTATCCAGAAATTTTCAAGTTTATATAATAAAATATATTTTTGATGAAATCTACTTTGTTATAAACATGAAATAAAATAGTATTGCGTGGTTACTTGTCATCTCGTTTGCTTTCACATTGTATCTGCTGCATCTCTAATTGACTGTTCAGTATTTGGGATTGGCTCGGTGTTTGCTCATTGTTGTCATTTCTGCCAGTGTTTTTAATTATGACATCGCAATCATTTTTTTTTATTGCCTAAAATGAAAAGTCAAAATACGAGAGTCACTTTCACGAATTTTCTTCGGTGATCTAAATTAAAATAATTTTCATTGACTCTTTTCCTCAATACTTAACAAGCAATATATTTTTTATTTACAGAATTGGAAAAGAAAAACCGATATTAAAGATTTGCGTGCTACGAAATCGTCATAAAAATGTGTACGGCATACTAATGACGTCATTTTTATGGATCATAAAAAATTTGCTATTACCGAGAGGTGACTTTTACGATTTCTTACATTGCGTTATTATCGGAATATAGCTTATTGTTAGTTTAAAATGAAATTTCTTGTGTTTTCCTTTCGTATTTGTATATTGAATTGAGTAAGTTCACAAAAATGTTATATGCAATAGACCGTACCTTATTCAACTGTACCTGCACTTCACTATGGGGAGGCATTACGGTGGTTTCTGGTTCTATGCGACACTCAGTTTCTGCCATTTCGTCTGAGTTCCTCCCCAATCCCAGACCGCAGAAGCCCAGAAGGCAATACCCTATCACGCACAATATTTTTTTCTCGATACTTTAATATATACGTATTGCATAAATAGTTTAGTTCTGTTCTCGTTATATTATCATTCTTTTTTTTTTTAATTACCGAAATAACTGAATATCGCTTTAAATATCATTTCCCATTTTAAAAACGAGTTCGTTAATGCAAACGTTTTATAGCGTATAATATTATGTGCCGCCGAAAGAGCTTTTTAAATTCTGTTACGCCTGAAAAGAAATGTCTTGTATAAATATCGTCTCATTTTATCGTAAATTTCTCAGTACTTATTTATTGTGCAATTAAAAAGTGAGCAATGATTATCTTCTGTCCATTCATCATCGCGATTAATGTTTCTATCAGAAAAGCATACATTACAATAGCGAAATTTAATTCTACTGAAAAAGAATTTAAGTGGCATTTTATACTGATCGAGTCATGTCAGGGTTTCGTAGAAATACCAAGAACTTTTCTTCGAAATTCCCGCACTGAAGAAGAAAACACGCGGTTATTTAGGTGCTTATACGTTGGATCTGCAGTATCGGAAATGGACCAAGAGTCCGCGTCCAAAACCAATTGCACGAGTTTCTAAAGACTCCATATTTCTACATAAACTAATAACGAGCATCCATGAAAACGTTAATCAAAAACTGGGTTTGTCAAAAAACGAAATAAAACTCTAAGTCATTTCAAAGTCATTTGAAATATCTACTTGTGAATTTTCATATCGCACTTATGGTGAATCTTATCTTTTATATTATAGAGTGACATTCGTTCATTTTTATTAACTAAAATTGCTCTCTCGGTATATTCTATTAGAAGTACTTCGTACTTTTCGGTGGAAAAAAATTTGTCGTGGCAATTCTATTTTTCATCGACACAAATCTCTTTGTAAGAAAGAGGTAGAAATGGTGGATAAAAGTTTAGACCTCGCGTTTCTCGTGAAATATTGAAAATAATTTCAACCCGACTACCCAAGTTCCGTTAACCTCCTTCCTAGCCAGCCGTATAATATGTGAATCCACCCACGATATTCCCTAGTTGAAACCCTCTCTCCCCTCTCTTCTCGTACAGTTTCCGGGCTACGCCTCGCCTTAGCCACTTTCGCCGCCTCTTCTTCATCATTTATTCCAAATAGAGTTACGGAAAGCGCTCGAGCATCCGGCAAAAATAACGTCAACGAAATCAAATATCCAGAGAGAAAGAGAAATAGAGTGAGGGAAGAAAGGAACACCCTCGCAGCGAGGGTGGCCTATTTGCCTGATCGAATATCAATACCGTACGAAGGACATGTATGCATACATATTGCTCAGTACGTACCGTATCGGAATCCCGCGAGATACAAACAATAAAAATAGTAAACAGTTCAACGTCGTGCGCACAAAAGATCGATAAATTTTTTGGCGTAACGATGAGAGCGAGTCGACAGTACAATCTTTCCTCCCCTTGTGTATTCAGCCCGCACACTTTATAATTGTTTATTCACTTACGAATCCAAAATTGAGGATTCTTTCCAGTTTTATTATATTCAACTTTTCTTGAATTCCAATCCGATTTCCTATATGTATCATATTCTTATTCATGTTAATAAGCTAGAATTGATAAACTACTATGTTTTTCCCTTGGCCTTAGATCAATCAGAGATCGCATATACATATAGCTAATGTATAAAGTTGAGGTCCGGTAGTAACGAAGCTAGCAGAATATTTACATCTAACCACCCTTCAACTCAACGTTACGAAATTTCACGTAGCTGCTTGAAACTGAACAAGCCAACTGCATTAGACCCAACTATTTCTCTCTTATACAATAATATCTCTTTCCGTCTTGAGACGTTGTGCGCTTCGCAATAAATTGAAAATAAAGACCAGTAAATTGTGGAAAATCCGATTATGACATTCTCGAGTCGGCACGAGCACGGCATTCGCTTTTGAAATATTCTGATTCAGTATCGTGAGAATGTTTACACTTGTTGCAGCAGTGGCTCGCGAGAGTCCATCGGCCTTGAATCACGGAAACTTTTTGCTGCTATCTCGAGCCGATTTATGTATGCTCGAATCTTTGTTCAAGAAATTCATATCAGCTCGAATAAAAATACATCCCTTTCTACGGTAGCAATCTAGGATATCTCACTGTGAGAAGGAAATCGAAAAAAAAGAAATACGATTGAGCGAGTTTTCGCTCTATGTAGTCACGACACGCGACTACAACGGACATTCGAGAATTCCTGATGCTTTCGAGTTCTGTCTCTCTTTGTTACGGAAGGATGATAAGAATTACACGTTATTCTCGTGACAGGGTCGAAGAATACGTTACCATGAACGCTCGCATACTTTTCTTCCCGCTGAAATATGGCACAAGAGTCGACTGAGAAAATGAGATTTTTCTATATTTTGTAGCAAAGTACAAGATTCGCTGCGTATGAGGCGACGTTCTTTTGAAATTTCAAAAAAGGACGAAAGAAAGCGTCATAGGAAAATTGTACACCTAATATGCTGATTAGTTTTAATAGCTTGTTGCAGATGTTTTTATGTGTAATTCTCAAGGATGAGAAGAACAAATATAATAAGCAGAGACTAAAGCGTGTCGGTTCGAAAAAAGAAGTTATACGCTTCTTCGGATGTTTGTTCGCCCTTTTTGTACCAAGACTACCAGGTCAGACGAATAATACATATAATTTCACAGCGTGAGAATGCAAATATGTAGTATAACAAAGATGAGCTTCGTTCATATCGATATTCATCAATCAATCGCAAACGATTAATGGATTCGCAAAACATAAAAAATTTTGTATCCTTTTCAATCCACTTGGCAGAGAGAATATATCATAGCATGTATTAATGAAAAAGAAAGAATATTAGTATACTTTTATTTGATAATGATAATTGACATTCAAACTTTATATTTGAAAATTTGACTGCACTCTTACACAGTTACTTTAAAAACACTATAAAAATCCATTAATTACCAATAATGATAAAATTGAACTTTATCTATTGAATATAAGTAAATATGTGAAATGATAACTAAGTACACTGAAAAATATTTGCAATAAAATGAATTTCAAAAAGTAAAGAATATCAGCTTGTAAACTGATATACTATGTTCTGTTTACAATCGTTTACGCGAATATAGATTCTTGTGTCACTCATACGGCATCGGTTCTGTGTCCGACGCTTTCTCGAGTAGCTCAACTCCGCCCTCCGGTATCTTCACCTAACAGATATATCAGTCCGAAGACAGGAAAAAACACTCATTCGCAGACTATTGCGTGTCTCGTCTCCTTCTTCAGTTTTTTTACGAACTTTAAAGACTGGAGAAAAATGATTGCATTGTAAACTAGAAAGCTTGAGTGGCGGAAAAAGAAGGCGCCGAGGAACGTCTTGAGAGTATGATTGATAAATGTATATTGCTATATCAAAATGAGGGAAGATCATATTGGCTTATATTTGCATAGCGCCCTGTCTCATTTGTCACAACTCGTCAAATGATATTTTTGTCACAGGTGCACCTAAAGTGCGACTTTACGGCCCGATTTCAGGCCGTAAAGTTGAACTTCACGGACTGTTGTTTTTTTGTTACTGATTTACCTAAAATATTAATTTTTGACCTAAAATGAGTCCGTGTAAACAATATTTTTTTTTTTCTATTTTTTTTTTCTTCGGTCCGTAAAGTCGCACTTTAGGTACACCTGTGACAAAAAACGATGTTTGTCACACGGCCCTAATGTCACTTCACACTCGTCTGATTTCGGACGCAGAACGGGCCTCGGCTGCGCCTCGGCTATTCCGTTCTGCCCTCGAAATCACACTCGTCCGTGAAGTGCCACTTTAGGGCCTAGTAACAAAAATATCTATTTTACTCGGTTAAAAATGTGAATTGTCCCCTTTTTCCCATAGCAATTCGCCAAATCGATTTGAATATAAGTATGCAGAACTGATATTCGTTCGAACACACACCCACACACATATATATATATGGTATACATATGTATACATACATAGATGTCTGAGCGTTTCACATGAGAAATTTTATGACTACTCGTTCCACTCCGACACGAAGAAATTTATTCTCGCGGCGGGGATTCGCAATTAGAGCTATACAATTTAAGCAATTTGGTCATGAAAACACTTTTGGTTACGACGAATACGAAAATTTTAACGATCTTTTCACTCTCTAGCGAAGTTAACCTAATCAAGTTGCGCGAAAATTCTATTCGAAATTTATGTGCTATGCGCTTTTTTCACATTGAAGAATACAATGGATCGAATACATAGCATATTTACATATGCAATCGCGTGACTCCAGTGACGACACCCATTTGCAAAAGCATTGTAAAAAAGATATCTCGTCTCTGTATTAGAATATTGGAGACGATCAAAGATTCATTTTCATTTCCAATTATGCCCGTTTATTCTTTTGACAAGGTCGATAAGTTCCGCCAAGCATAACCAACAAGTTGCTGGAAACAGCGTTGACGATAGAAACCAATTACTCGTATTCGTTATTATGGTTATTTATTGACGACAATGACGACACCGACGATATTAACTAACAGGTAAGTATTTAGCGAGAAGTGCAGATCGAATAAAATAAGATCGTTGAATTATACACGTGGAAGATTCGAGCACGCAAGCGGTGTGTCATCTACACATGGACGGGCACACTTGATCTTTCGTCAAGTGATATGGGCAGAAGTGTCTACGACACACAACCTCTTGGGTCTAATTAGCGAGCCGCAATGAAAATATAGTCGTTTCATGCGAGTTGGCAGGTAAACTAGCAGAACGATAGGATAACTTCGCTTTTGACAAATATATGATAACCATCAACGTTATATATCGTTTCTACATAAACGTTAGCTCCCGAGTCGCTTGACGTTCCGTTCTCAATGGAGATAATAAATTTTACGTTTGAATTAATCATTTTCACGTTTTTCTTTTATTTTCATAATCAGAAATTCTAATTAACTGGGAACGCAGAAAGTGCTGTATTACTTACGTGCTCTACTTTGGTAATTTAGCATCTGCTGCGAGATCGCTAACTTGTTAACATTCCGTGAATAGTTCAGAAGAGCTGTGCTTAGAAAAAAGTCAATAGATCTTCTTGGATATCAATCGCGCAGAGTCACTTTTGAATTACGATCGGTATCGAAGATCTTTCTCGTCTTTATAATTCCATGTAGAACCATTTAGAAGCAAGGATTTTAATGAAGTTTCTGATTGAAATCTTGTATTGTTGGGCTACTCTATGTTTTCGATTTTTCGAAATTTTATTCACGTTAAGAGTCAAACGAATGGTTTAGACTTATTGTCACTTCGCGGACGAGTTTTAGGTAGAATTGAGAATTTATTGTTGAAGGTTACCAACTTGTCTCAATTCGAACTCCGAGATTAAAACTTCGAAAACAGTTATTGTTTATGTTCAAATAAAAGAATGAATTCGAACATTATTTAATTTTCATTTACTTAATTGCGTGTGCCATAATAAATTTGATTCAACCGTACTTAACGATTAAATTCATCGAACGAAATTACTTGTGTAAAATAGCCGCGAAAGTGATAGAGCTCGACGTTACGTCCGACATCCGTTGCTCAGTACGGCTCGGCGTCTACTGAAAAGTCTGACGCAGGCGTCACTACGCGTATCCTTTGATACCTACTCAGTTAAGCGCCGGCGATGTATCACGAATTGCGCGCGCGCACACGCTTTTAGGAATTCGTTAATTCGTGTAGTGCTAGCGAGTTACACGCGATGTTATATTTTCCTCTCTAAAGAAATTAAGTCTAATTTAATGAACAATTTGCGCCCAAGATTTAATTATCACGAAAAACTGTTTCAATTTTCAACTTTTCCGTACTACGCTATATGAATACTATTTCTCTTTTACTGGCATAGAGCCAATCAAGTAAGGCAAAATATTAGAAAAATAAGAGCAAAACGTGGTTCTTGTTTCACGCGTATAAATAAATTGGTTATACGGTAGCCATGGGTGACGATTCAATTTTCGGTTACTCTGATTATATTTTTCTTCTTCTTTTTATCGGGTAGGAAGTAACGGTAACGGGGTTTGGGTTCGAGGTCAAATACGACGAGGTCGCGTGCACAGTGACAACGTGGTAGGGTGGAAGATCGAGAGTGAGAGAGAGAATGAGAGAATGAGAGAGAAAGAGAGAGAGAGAGAGAGAGGGAGAGAGTGAAGGGGGCGTTATGGGGCGAGCACGTAAAAACGCGAAACGGGCTTACCACCCTGCCGAATTACCTTTCCTGCTGGTGCTTCGCATCCGGTACGTTTATCGATCCCCTTCTGGATTATTATGAGCTTTTGACGTGTCCGACTCTTCGCGCGTTCCCATTAACGATGCGTCATGTCAAGCGCGAAAAAGAAGATAATTATAAAACAGTCTTGTAAAAAATTTCCACTGGGTGTGGTATTTGCGAATTTCTAGTTCGCGGATGTGTTGTTGTTGGCTGAAAATGCAAATGAGGATTGAGTATGATGCGCGGTTTGGATGGAATGAAGAACGCCTGAACGGGACGGGAAAAAAAAACATAAAAGGCAAACAATGAGGTTCGCGGTTCAAAGGTCAACGGATAATCGGATGCGGGGTGTAGATAAGAAATAAGCTCTGCAGAGGAGTTTGGGAAGCGAATAGAGGCTGGTGGGAGAAGAATAAAAATAAGATAAGGTGGATCAAAACGGCCGAGTCTCCGCGTTCTCGCGGAAAACTGTGGCCTGACTATATGTATACGTCTGACAAAGAACGATTTTTAAAACGAGATTTACGTTTGATGTGGATTTTAGAAACGAACCCTGAGTTTTTCTGACGCACGCAAGACTTTCCTCTCACCCTCTTTATATTTTTTTACATCCTTGCAATACATTCGTGGGTGTACACGCGGGATTCGTGAAGAGGGCGCTCCCCTTTATAATAGCTTTTTCTTTTTTTAACATGAAAAACTTTTATCCCCTCTTGTAGTACAAAATTTAAACAGGTTTTTTCTTAAAGAGCAATTCGAGGACAGAATGAAATTAGATTTGCAATCAAGACGGATATCTGTCAGGTTGATTTCACAACTCGACCGAAGTTGTATCGTTGAGATTAACGATGGCAGACGTAGGATTACCCGACGACGCGCTGTATCTGTACTTGGCTATTCATACACGTATAGATATGTATACATATATATGCGAGTGTGTATATGCGATATTTATATACATGTATATATTCTTCGAGGCTGTAATAATGGAGCGTAGATTGTCAGGTAGTGTATACAGCGCCAGACAGTGCTACATCATCGCTTATATCCCGGTAATTTATCCGTAGCTATCGACTGTGGCCAGAATTACGGTGTAACGAGGAGCCATATACGGGCAAATATCTCGGCCTGTGCTAATAACGCGCAAAAAACAAATAAAAAATTTCACCAGCTTAGTAGCACTTTTTACCTGCATATAAAAAACAAACGACCGAGTTCTAATATACGCACTCACGCATAAAAGTATGAAATCTTTCAAATTAAGATAAATAATCATTGGAGAAAAAATTTGATGAAAATAAGGTCGAAGAAATATCGATTCGGTAAAAAAAGATAATGAAACTGTCTGTCAATTTCTTTTCAGTCTGATCGAAGGGCCAACTTATACGTACCTATACTGCTGAATTGATCGAAGTAAACTATGATATATGTCCGATCAAATATATGGATTAGTAAAAACGCTCCTAAGAGACATTGGTTTTTTTTCTTGTTGTCGATAAATTTATCAAATTTCTGCGACGCTTCGAAAATGAGAAAAGTGAACTATTTTGTTTCCAAATAATTTCTGCAATATCGAAATTAATTTCATTGTGAATGTAGAAAATGAGAAAAAGGGAAAATTTGGACGCTTTGTCAATTTTAACAACTGTTAGTTTTTAAATTAAATGAATTAATGGTTAATTATTAATAAGTTTCGCTCAAAAAATCATATACGTTTCATCCTATATAAATATCTATAATTAATGGAGGAGAGAAAATCATAAATATAAAGACTAATACGGAAAATGAAAAAACATGAAGTGAATTCACTTAAATTTTTTTGATAACCCTTAAGAGTACGATCTATTCGCAATATCACTTCGTTTGACGACTGTAACCTTCGGAGAAAGAGAAAAATTTTAGTCGATTGGATCTCAAAATGGTTGGGTTGAGAAAATCAAGGAAATCGCTGGCCCTGAAACCCGTTGGTCTGAGTCTTAGGTGTACTACGTACGTGGAGAAAAAAAAGGCTTTCTCGTCCTTCCGACGTTGACGATCGTCTCGGTGGCCCTTCGGGAGCTACTCCAAGGTCCCGAACGAGCGAAATTACGTAAGACGAGAGATCCAAAAGACTTGATCTCGCTTTACCAATGAAAATTCTCTCGCTTGATTTTTACGGCAAATTCGTGCCGAGTTTCGTTTTGTTCAAGAGATAAAGGCTATTACATTACACTGAGAATCGGTGTAATTACGACCTAAAACGGATAAAACTCAACTTGCACCCGTAGGTACATATTAAATTTCACAAATAGTCGCAAATTAACCTCAGTTATATCTATAAGCAAAATGATTAGATTCAATAAAACAAGTGAGAATTTAAACCTTTTTAAAATACTATTCTTTAATTTTTTTGTAAATTAAAACATTTTCCGCCAGATTAGATTGCAAACATATTATTAATTATAAATAATTTATGTTTCAATGCGATTCCATTTGACTTTACAATACCAAATCGATTGGGTTTCCAATTTTCTATCGTCTGTGTGGGTCTCGAATGCTCGAGATTAAAATTGGAAGAATATATCGATACTCTTGGTATGGGTAAGGGTTGGATATGTTATATCGTAGAACTATGAGTTTTCGATCAAATTTAGGTAATATTGGTTCGTGCAAACTTTTCGCGGTAGTAATTACACGAGGGCTATATATCGAATAATAGGGACGCGCGCAGAATCAGAAGTGTAGCAGGTGGTCACCCAACAACCCATGTTAGTATAACACCCCCCGCACCTGATCTATGTTGCGGGAGACCCACCAAAGTGTCGAGGATATATAGAGCGACACTATTAGTTTCAGATTGTCGAGAGCATAATTAAGTCTCCAACTCGTTAGACTCAAGTCATCCATATATGATGGTCTGGCCAATGCAAATCGCCAACTGAAATTGACCAACTTGAATCCGGGCAAAAGCATCGACATATATAAGGCGAGTTACCTGCTCTCTATCTCTCTTTGACACCGAATCAAATATTTACACTTTTGCTCGCACACATGAGGGCTTGGCTTTCGCAAAACTAACTTTTTGTCGTCTCCTCATTCAAAATTTAATTCTGTTCTCACTGGTAATTCATTCAGCGAAATAATTACTAAGATAATTATTTATTACAAATCTGTTGTGTACGTTTGTAATCAAACAAATCAATCAAATTGCGATTGAAATACACTGGCCTTCAATCTTTATAATTACAGTTTAATTTTGGTTTAATTTTGTACGTGAGGACCAATATACGTTGCGAAATAGTCATGTTAATAAAATTAGCAGTGGACGTGCACGAGCTTTTCATTTTGAAATAATTTACCGTCGTAACCAAAAATAAATTGTCAGTTCAGAAGCATTCCGACCAATTCTACGAAAAAATATCAACCATGAGGAAAACCATATCCGCTATCGCGAAAATTTGTTTTTGATTCGGGTGGGTGTGGTTGAAAAATCGATATACTGATTAAGCAACATACTGATATCGACATAGAATCAGCGTATAATTCCTCAGATTATTTTCTACGATAAGACTAACCTAAATTCTAAAATTTATTATTAAAATTTCGCTATCATCGAATCTAACAAATTTCGTTTACGTTAAGGAAATTCAGAGACTCATTGATTCGCTTCGATGAGTTTTTTCGTGCCCCATAGTATTTAGAAGAACGCGTGAAAATTTGATCCCTCACTTCCTTTCATCAACGTTCGTTAAAGGAACGTTACGCTTTAATTTTCAATACTCTCAGTTCAAGGTATTTCATGGCTCAAGCCACTAATTACGCGCGGCTGTGTTACGACCTATGTTCGTTTGTTCGTATGATTAACGGTCGTCGACCAAAATTCACTCCAAAACGTACTCTAATCCATAATCAAGAAATAATTTGTATCCGTTTCGGTAGAGATCAGAAAATAGTAGATCTTCGAAATGCAGATCGCAACACCGCGAATAAGATGGGATTGAAATTCAATTGACTTCACGAGAACATGTAAGATATATGTATACATATACGATTGTGAATGAAATTCAATATAGGATAACATCATATTCACAATGTGCCTAATATTAACTAATACTAATGCCATTAGCGACAGAATTATTCAATTAATATAGATGGTATTAACGGTCATGCGAGAGACGAAAACAGTTTAATCGTGAAACAGTTATGGTTCATTCATCAAATATTGCATTAAATTCTGATTGGTATAACAAGTAATCCTTAAGGCAAACGCATAACTACGTATAAGAAAATCTTGCACATTACCCTTCGTACATAAGCTCTGCTGAATTTCAGTTTTAATTCTTATTCCGCAGAATGCGTTCTGATATCGCTCGTAGGGAGCGGTGTTGTCCCTGCGGGAATCTACATAGCAAACACGCTTGGTGCGCATTTTAGCCACAAACAAGCCTGCGTCGTGACAATGCCCGCAACGAGCCGCTCGTTCGCACTCGCCGCATTACTCGTACTTGCTTTTAGTGCCCACTGGGCGCGGCCTGCTTATGCTCGCACTCCCCATCGATTTCTGATAATTTCGTATCCCGTCGTTCCTTAATGTGGGGTTTGTTTCTCATGACCCAATGTCGTTTCATTCCGCGAGTACGCCGGTAACTCGTAATGTAGAGGTAATAGATGAATAATCTACGTTATGTTTTCCGCAAAAAGCTCGAGTTAAATTTTCACTCGCTCTCTCGCATTTCCGAAGTAAGCGAATGAGTTGTATCGATTTCCTTTTTTCTCGGCTGCACGCTAACTTCCTCTATTCGACATTAGCGGGGTGGTTACGAAGACGTTCTCTACGAGCATCATCTGCCACCATTTTATCGACGCGACTTCACCGCGGAAATTGAGTTAGCGATAAATTTTTCCTCTTACCACGCTCCCTTTTTCTCTCGTCCAGACTTGTGCGGGCGTTCGTACGACGAACTGACTCGCGTAATATCCGTCAGGTAGAAGTCAACGGCAAGAAGATAAGCCGCGCTGATACGCGATAACGAACTACGACGGGGACAATTTTTCGTCGTTTTCGCGTGAAAATGAACGAGAGACGAGAGGAGCAAAAAGTGGAAGTAAAGAAAAGATGAAGAAAAATGTAGCGAAAGAAGAAATAGAACCGTCCACTGGCACGCACGGAAAACCATATCCCCATTCGCGACGATTTCCTCTGTGTAATCTCTTTCGTTCTTTCCATTAACTTATATACGAACGAGCAAATGCCGTTTGCGGTGAGCCTCGAGCGATGGAAAAAGTCGACTTTTTCTCAGGTGTAAAATTTTTAACCAGAAAATCTATCGAATTGCTTTCATTGGATTATCGGCGTTGATATCGCTAATGGATTTTTAGAAAGTCTATCAAAAACTTTATTCCAGTTAATCCGTTTTTGTAGTGTGGTTGATAAAAAAAAAGAAAACGCAATAAAATAACTCTTCTTCTATCGGTGCTGCGATGTGGTTTTTTTTTTTTTCATTTCGAGCGATTGCGACTTTTCACCCCGTGTGCAGTGATTCGACATCAAGCTCCCCCTCCCTATTTTTCCAGTTGAGTTGACCCGTCGGCAAGGAAAAATATATATCTCGAAGGCGAAATTAACGGGCGTAACACGGGAATTCAGTCTAGTTGGGAAATCCTTGACATTTGGGAAATACAAGCGAACTTGTGTGTACTTGAAAAAAGTTAAGTCTCGCGCTACCTCTTTTTTCTCTCTTCAATTTCTCCCCCGATCGTTCCAATAGGTGACCTTGGCCGTCGTGCTTTTGTGTGGAAAAAGACGAACGAAATAAGTAAAATTAAAGGTGTCGTCGCGTATCGAGACCGACCTGTGGCTCGACTGGTCCGCGCGACTCGATATTTTACGAAATTCGAGTTTTAGAACGCAATGTTGGTTGTACGTACCTACCTACGATACTTCACAGAAAATACGTATTTTGAAACAACTCGCTCAACTAATACCTAAGGCATCTTTGTTAATAGAAAATTAGTTATTTTTACCCTTTCTCCCTCTTATAGATTTTCTCCGATAGTCGATAAACCAACCGTCTATTCTTTCAATCCAATCGGAGGTTTTGAGACATCATCGAGAATATCCGTGCCTGGTCGTCCAATTAAAACTTTATAGAGCGACTCTGCCCGGCTCGATACTTCAATATTTTATCGACGGTTCTGATTTTAATAATATCTCAGCGTCGACTCGTCTCGGTTAAATCAATGAAATTCGAACCTCTGCGACGATTTTTCTCTTTTTGTCATCTTATTCGCACGACAATTATAACGTAACGTATTCTCACGTAGCGTAACGTAACACGAGGATAGCTATTTCACGCCAGTTCGCGATAATAACGCAATAAAGCGGTTTACCAACACGTGACTGCGTAGTGAAATTCTCTCCTAACGGCGAATCAAGGTGTCGGTGCGGTACGCGGACGGTATAGGGCATCGGGTGTGTACGCTCCGCAAAGGGTGAGATGTAACCACGTTTCCTCGTTTGTGAGTTTGACGCGTGTGAATTGATTTCTCGAGCGAGGGCGCGATAAATCGATACCCGCCCGAGATAAAACGAGCTTTAAAGCAAGAGATTATAACCCTCTTGAATAATACGACGAAATTTTCTACAACGATTATTTTTTCGTCGAATTTCATTTTTCAATCAATTCCGAGCGAGCAAAAACAAAGAGATGCTTCGAAACGCGATTTATCGTTTCGGTATTAATCCTCGCAATAAATCCTATTAATTTCATTCACGTACATAACCGATTTTATATACGTATGTTATAGCTGATATATTCGACGAAGTAAACGAAAAAATCAGCAAACTCGGGAACCTGTCGCTGGACTGTCCAGGTGGTGGAAGAATCGAGCACGATCCTGATGCGAGGTCTCTCAAAGTCTATGGATACTCTCAGGTACGTCGAGGAGATAAAATTATGAAAAAAATTTCCTAATTTTCCTTCATATCTTAAATTTCTGTCCGCATCCGACGTAAAATTTTGACTGACAATTTAGTTCCCCGGGGTATGAAAAATTTGTACGGAGGACGAAAATTTACCGTGATGTTTAAAATTGCTACGTGAGTATCGTGCCACAGCGGAGGTGTTTAAATTATTTACATTCCGTGGGACGTGGAAACGGGGAGATTCACGATCGAATGTTACCGCCCGCACGGTGTCAGAGCCATAAAAGACGAAGTGGGTTCTGAGTTGCCTGGGAACGGGCGGCACGGGAGCGGGGTTAGGAGTTAGGACTTGACGACGTACCAAGCGGGAAAGTTTAATCCGAGTTTGTCCTGAAAAAATCGTGGGGTTTGGCTGACGGGTTGAGTTTTCGAACAACTTGGGAAGAACGGAAATACTTGTGTGAGAAAAAAACAATTTCGGCATCGATTGTCAAACCCTGTAATCGAAAGTAAATCTCGGATGACACAGCAATCCTATTCTAAGTGATTTTTTATTTTTAACTTTTTTAGGGTTACGGCCAAGCGGATCACGAGGTGGCAGTCAACTTGCTGAAGAAAATTTATACTGATTACAATATCTCATGGACTAGCGAAGGATACTAATAAACAAATAAATATTTATTTTATCTTACTGAAATGTAATTCACGGAATGTTTTGTAATCGAATATAAAATATTTTAGAATAGAAATTTTTCTCTTATGTATTCAAACAATAAACTATAATTTGCAAAATAAAATTTGTCAGATATACATTTTATTCCTGTAAACCACGTGCATTCGTCCTTTCTCTAGATACCTACTGGCGGTTTTCGCTGTCAATGGTAGCGTATAAAATTTCAACTTACCGACGGTAGGAATTGTGGCTCTCGACCGATGGTATGTTCGATTCGATACCTGAATATCCTTTTTGGTTCATATTACGCTCGATAGATTTCATGGCATGAATTATATAATTGTAGCCTCTTGAATTTGGCTATAAGTATACAAAACGAAAGAAAATCGAAATGAAATAATTTGCATGGTAACCATTTTTGTTTCTTTTAAATCAATTTGACATGCACCTCATAGAGGTGCTTTTGTAAATTTGTAAGTTATTTAAAAAATTTTCTAACAATGTTTTCCCGGGCCGCTAAATCAATCGTAAAATCAATCGATTATAAGAATATACACACTAAACCAGATTATTTAAAGGTAAAATTAAAATACGCATAATTGAACATGTGCTATAGAAAATGGTTATACGTAGATGGCAATATGCAGAGCTACTAAAGGAGAAAATAGATCTACAAAACGCAAGTTCGATCAGAAATCCAATGTAAGCCAATATGTGTATGCACCTCATGCGAATCGAACGACTTCCGCAACGAAACCAATCGTGTCAATTGTGAGTTTTGTTTCTTCCTAAATTGTTTCATCTGTCTTTCCGATTAATTATTTAAATTACGAAGAAACCAATTCTAACGAACTTTTTGCAGTTCACTTAATTAAATTCGATTCGCTCCAAAGATATCCGTTAATTGAATCCCGCACTTCTCGATTTCGCGTAATAGTGAATTAAAAGTTTGTCTTCGGAAAATTAAACAGTTCAATTGTGATTTTACGAACAACATAAGAATAAAAATTTTATTATTCATTATCCAAAGTTCAGGGATTCCATTAAATTTTTTTTTTTCGTCAAAACGGAGTTGCACATGAAATATTAAATAAATTAAGAATGGAAAAGGGGGATTTCGTTTTGTACTGAAAAACTTTTTCTTCGACATAATATCCTTGCTTTACTCTTCTTTAATAAAACAATCGATTCCTTTCTTCGTTACACAAAGGGATTGAATTTTTATGTCATCGATATGAAATGCCCCAGTTCAAAACTGATAAGTGCGAGAGACGATAGACGGATCGAATCTCGCTTCAGGAAATTTAATTCACAAAGCACAAAAATTCTTTATTTCTGTTAATAATACATATCTTCGTATTAGAATGATCTTGAAATCGTCTCTCGTTCTAACAGCAGGCGGGCGATACGTCCATCGGCGAATCGGAAATGATGTCACAAGTGCTTTGCGAAATAGGACCAAGATCAACAGCGTTGGGGCAAACGGAATATCCACTGTTTGAATTCTATCACTGGTGTACCAGAGTCAGACTATTGGAAAATAACGATACAATTACAATCGACAGAAAGTTAAAACCAAAAATCCATAATCCAAAAAAGAAATTAGATTCATCACTGAAAAATGAAAGAAGAAATGACCCTTTGTATTCTAATACGGAATTGTTAAACAAAAAATCTCTCAACAGTGAAGTCATTCATTCTTCTCGATATCTGAATAATAAATCGTCATGTAAAAAATTAAAAAATTTTCCGATAAGAGATAAGCAGAAAATTGGAAACAAAATTTCAGACAATTGGGCGGTACCCCCTATGCTTGGAGTTAGAAAACCAACATTACTCCACGAATTCGGTAACAGCAATCTTTTACCAAAAATCAATGCATTTTCATCGATGCTTCAAGCAAATTTTTACCATGACGATCATCGATCTCCTATGAAAATAACAGTTGATAAAATTGACAAAAATAAAACTGAAATTGAAGAATTAGTCGATAAAAATATCTTATTAAATAATGTCGCTAATAATAATGATATCGAAGTATCGATTTCTCCAAAACATGGAATTATTAATTCGATTGTTACTGAAGACTGTTGTAACCAAAAAATTAATGAACCACAAAACTCTGACATTTTTATACCCGAAGACGATAACAATTTGGAAGTTTCCAATATTGGAGACTCTGAGGTAATAATTGATGAATCGCCTTCGGTGGAAAATTATTTTGCACAAATTAAAAAAATAGTTTTTGGATCTAATACTACGTTGGAAAGTTACAATTTGGATAAGTTGTTTGAAATGGATCGAGTACTCATAGCAGATGCGGTTGAACCTTCAATTGAAGTCAAAATGAAAACTAAACCGTCTTTACCATCTTTTGATGAATTTCTTTCTCACTCATTATTGTTTGCATCAAAAAAACGTAAAGCAAAAAAATGTAAGTCGAAATTTAGTTTGACCAGCAAATTACAAGAACTGTGCAGAAAAAAAAATGCAATAAGTAGAAAAATAAAAAATAAGAGATTGTTAGGTAAGAAAATTACAGCCACTGATCAAAATACTGTAGCGTGTAAGAAGATGGGAAAAAATGAATCATGTAAAATAGAAAAGTGTAAACCGCCTGAGAAAAATGATCCATGTAAAGAGTTGCCCAAAGCAGAAAAGTGTAAACCTCCACAAAATAAGAAATCGTGCGATGTACAAACTAAAATTGATCCATGCAAAAAACCTGTAATAAAAGAGTCATGTGTACCACCCAAGAAGAAGGATCCTCAACAGTGTGGTCAGCCAGAAAATATAAATAAAAAGGAATGTAAACCTCAATGCCATTTTCTTCAAAAGAAGGAGCCAGAAAAGAAAAGTGATAAATGTAAACGACCCGAAAAAACTGTGAATAGTTGCTTACAACCTGAGAAAAAAGTAAATGACTGTCAAAAACCCAAAAAAGAGAACCCTTGTGAAACTGAGAAAGTCATTAGTGAATGTAAACCACCTGTGATAAAACCGAGTGCATGTCCACCACCTATAAAAAAGACTTCGTGCAAAATTGAACCAAAAATCGATAAATGTCAAAAACCTGTTAAGAAAGTCGATAATTGTCAAAAAATTCAAAAAAAGGTTGTAGATAAATGTGAAACAAAGCCAGTCGACCCATGTAAGAAAAAGTCTCTGCCGAATTTCATGGAAAATATTAAAACAAAAATCAAGTCGAGAAGTAAACCAGATATATCGTGCTGCGATGAATCGAAAAAAGCTGATAAAAAAGACTGTTATCCGCCAAGAAAACGATTAAATACGGAAGAATGCAATCATAAGAATGAAACAAAGCCTAAAAATGACAAAGGAAAACCAAATTGTAGACGATATGCTACACTGGCTCAACAATCCAAGTCACAAAATGAAATGTCATCATTACCGTCTTTTCAAAAATTTTCATAAAGTTTGGTTATGAAAATATATCACTCACAGCATGTATTATTTTTTTATTTATGAAAATTGACATTTCTGTTCGTCGGTCTATTGAAATATATTGCTGTAATTATTTTTACTACAATTATCAGTTGCAAATAATTTGTAATAGTTAAAATATATATTTTTAAGATCATACGAGAAGTTTTTGATTATGTTTTAGATTTTATATAATATAAAATATTATTAATGGATACGAAAATAACCAATCATTCTTCATTGTTTCAGCTTAGAAAAATGCAATCAAGCAGTAGAAATTTAAAATCAAGAAGTAATGAACAAGTAAGTTTATAAAATTTTTTTACAGTAAAGCATTGCTGTCTCCACCTTCTTCAAATATTCTTTTTTTTTTGTTAAGTGTAAATATAAATTATAAAAGAATACTAATCAGTGTATAACAAATACAATATCGCAGATGGCGCGACATGAAAATTCCTATCGACTCTGCCCTGATAATCAAATAACAAAAATATATAATATATGTAATCTTTTCGTACACAACAAAACCTCTCAATCTCCACATTTGATTAAGCCATATGGAAAGAATTTCAGTTTGCATAAATTCATACATAGCGATAAATTCCATGACAAAAATGACGATGAGTACGAAACAGTCGAAAATGATGAGATACCTGAGCCAATCTTAATTCCAGTACAAGACGTTGAAGATGAAATCGAAAATGAAATTAAAAAGTTTGTTCCGAGAGAACATTTAACAAAATTGTCTAATAACGAAACCATTGAGAGACTTCAAACTCTTATCGAAAAAGTATCAAAATATAAACAAAAGATTTTTGACAATCGAAATAAAACATCAGAAAAAGAATATGTACCAATACAGGATAAAAAACGAAACGAAAAGAGCGCGACCAATAAGAGAAAAGTCGATACGTACTCTGGCTTAAGTTTCATTCAATTAAATGTTGAATAAAAGTAGGTAAAATATTTCTATAGATGGTGGAGACTGCAGTATATATAACTAAAATTATTAATAGTGATTTCACACTGAATTTCATTCTTATATTTTTAGGTAAAAGAAAAAATAATGGAGGTAATTAAGGAGTTCTCGATACAAGACATTCAATTCATATTAACTACTCGTTATTCAATGAAGAGGAGGGATATCTTTAGCGCACAAAGAGAATTTCTATATTCGCCAAATCCGGAACGAAATTTTGTTCTCTTTAAAATTGTACCAGACTACCATCATTTTTTTCAACGTTGTAAATTTCACTCAACAAAACAATTAAATGAAAAACCCGTAAAAGATTGTTCTAGTACGAAATTATGCGATGATAATAAACCAAAAGAAAGTATTGCCGATTGCAAAGAACCTAGCACGGTAAAAAATCCTGATAAGACGCCCAAGTGCGTGCCTGTGAGAAAACCTCCTGTAGCAATGAGAATACAAACTAAAGAAATTGAATGCACAGCAAATTGCTTACGCCAGTCAAAGTGCGTGGTTTCTGAGATTAAGAAACCGGAGAAAATGGTGTATAAGAAAGTAGAATGTCAACCACCTAAATTAGTACCCATTGAACCATGTCCAACACCGATATCAGTGAGTAACGATGATATGCCAAAGAAACGATCCAAGAAAAAATGTCCAGCACCACCTCCGTTGCCTAGACCGCCCAATGGCCCAGTGGTTCTCTGTGCTTGTCCACCACCTAAAAAAATATCACCTGGGACATGCCCCCGTTATAGCATTATGATTGAAACTTTATCCCCGCGTGTTATACCGTGTCCACCTAAAAAATATGTGTGTCCCAATGTACCGGTAGTTTGTCTTAAACCACAAAAACCAGTCTGTGCTGATCCAAAAAAAAACTGCAAAAAGCAAGAGAAGATGCACTAGCATCGATCAGGAAACGCGGCGAAATAATGGATTTACAGAATGAGATTGGTTCGTTTAGAGACGACGGTGGTTTCGGTGCCGGTAGTGGCGATTGATATAGGACTTGAAACACTCATGTATTGGTCAAAAGTCAATTTCTAAAGAGAACATATTCAGTTGAGCTTCATGGCTCGGGACAACTATCGGAATCTATTCTTCGAATGATAACAAATTATCAGTATAAAAATTTAATTGATATATACGAAACGAGAATGTCAAAAATACGTTTATATGTTTTACATTAAATCGTATGATTTAAGTATTAGCAGTTTCAAAAATTTATTAATTAAAAACTATTCAAACTGTCATTATTAATCTTGGTGAGAGATAAAAAAAAAGTTTAGCTGACAGTTATACAATAAAGCACAGCCAAGAATGGAAAATCAATCGGTCGAAGTCGGAGATCGTCGCCATTTTTCGATTCGTTTCCGCGTCTATATAGGATGGGCATTGAGCAATAATTGAGTCCCATCAGCGTTTCGTTATTATACGTGTTCTTTGCATGTAAGCGTTTCGACGTGCACGCACGAGCTGCAAAATCGGTATCTGAAGTGCTTCGTTACAATAATATCGACATTTATATACGAGTACATGTTAGCGAGCGAACGCGGTCTCGATTACTGCAGGGTTCTTATCATTTTATTATTGGGGTGAGCACCCCTTCGTTCCGGGGACGACGTTTTACTTTTACTTCCTATTGTCTGTCTCCTGTCTTGCTCTTCCAGCTACTCTCGACTCTCCTCCCCACTCCTTTAAAGGCTTTAAGGGGCCGTTTCCAAACGCTCGATTCAATCATCCTCGAGGCAAGGAAAAGAAGGGAAAAGAGAAAAAACGAAGATCCTTTTGCCGTCCATGGGTTTACCGTTTCCGCTATAAATCTAGTACTTTCGACGCGAAATGCCTACCATCGCAAATTAATTTGCATAATCGGCCATTCACCAGGCAAAACTTTAATGGTCACGACTGGTATATGTACGACGAAAATTCAACACAATTTCTTATGGAGAATCGAAACCGCTGACTTATGCAAACTGCGTCGAATCGAAAGAACTAAGTGGAAAGAAAATAGAAGAAGGAACGCGCAAAAGCATAACGAGCGTATAATAAGGAGAGAAAGAGGACGAGAGGAAAAATTGCGTCTCATCTCGTGACTGAACTTATTGATTTATCCTTATCTCGGGTGATAGTCTCTTTTCGGTTCGGCGTTCAAAAGTTTTATCAAGGTCCGGAGTGTGTAGAGACAAGGTATATCGGACCGAGTTATCACCGGGGCGTACGCTGCGATTGGTCGGTTTTAGAGAGTATCCTCTTTTCCTTCCTCCTGTTCGACCAATAAGTGACGTTTCCCGACTGTATAGGGCGGGAGGGTGGATGGGGGAAGTGGAGAGATCGAGCGAGCGCGCACGATGTACGCGAACCGGAGAAAGAGAGAATTCTCGGGATGCGAGAGAAAGTGGGAGAGAGAAGGATAGAGAGGGAGAGAAGAGAAAGAGGGAACGTTCACGAAACGGATATGGATGGGAGCGAGAAGGATAAACTCCGAAGCGACTGTCACCCCCTCTTTTCCCTCGTCGCGGCTGATGCATAATTCAGGAATCGTCACCGGCGAGGATATTGCCAATTTGGCGTCGATGAAAATACGATCGGATTTGTCGGCTACCCCGACCATCCCCATACTCTCTCTCTTCCACCCCTTACACAGAATGCCACCGGGTCCGACGTACATCCAGTGAATTTAACACCTTCGCCCAACATGCGCCACCCTACCGTGCAAAATTGCATCGGAGCCAATCCTCGCGCCAGTCGACGTTTCTATATCGTTCCCGCACCACTTTCCCTTCTTCGATTTTCTTTTCGCGTTACTATTTTCCTCCCTGCTCTCGCGTATACCGCGATTCGCTCGATCAGCCACGGTGACGACGATTACGCGAAAGGGAGAAAGATAGAATAACTTTTCTACACAAAATCGTAAAAACTTACTCATACACTACGTGAACAAACAAAACTACCTCGGATAACGATCTAAAACGATAATGATCTTTTCGTGTAAAATTGGTTCCGCAAGTAGGATGAGAGGCCGGCTGCGAATACTTTTCTCGGTCCACCCTCATATATAATTCCTTTTCATTTGTAATACCTATAGAAATGACTGGAGGTTTCGCATTTTTCGTAAAACTATCGATTCGATGTCGCGAATCTGATACTGATTGATGAAAGATTATCGGGTTTTCATGGCTTTCGCATCGTATATATGAAATTTCTTTTAGAAGAATTTGGGGTGAAACGAGCCAGGATCGAACACGAGGGATGGTAGCCGTGATCATTTAACGTTCAGCGATTTTCCACGGACACGCGGGGAAATTTCTATGAGCGTGCGGGGTTCATGAAATATTTATGACGCGCGCTTGCCCAAATAGACAAGATCTTCATCTTCTGTTGCCATGAAAAGAATAAATCCTAGAATCGATTCAATTTGTCAACGCGCACGTAGTTAATTACATTGTTCCGCAGCCCCTTCGACATTTGGAAACGCCTCCGTCATTTATAACCTATAAAAGCAGGATGAGATAGAATATTTTCTTAGTCTACATCGTACATGTGTATATATAGATCGGTGTAAGTATATCAAAAGGTATATTCGCGATTTTCAAGATCGAATTTGAATTTATCGTGGAAAAATTCGATTGAGCAAATTGTTTATGAGATTGAATTCAAATTCAAAAGAGTACGCTTGGAGTTGTAAATTTATTCCGCTCGGACGAAGAGGTATGCGCGGTGACTTGGCCAGCAACGTCGCACGAAGGGGGTGGAAAAGACAAAGATTTATGGTACCGGATGCGCAAATACGGTGAAACTTCTCTCTATCCGGTTTGGCGAAAAGTTCATCTTAAATTCGAGGCTTCTGCTTTTTCTCCTGCGCTTCTTTCCTTTCTTGTTCATTTCTCGAAATTTGTATACGAATTTTTTTACCGTCTATGTGGAATATATTGGCGATTTTTCAAGATGATTTCATATGGTTTCGGTAAAAATAATTATCAAATATGAGAACGGAAGAAGCGACAAGGAATTAAAATAATTGAGAACTGATATTTAGTTTTAACTCTTCTGGTACTATGACCAATACATATACGAATGTGCGTATATCACCCCCAATCTTTCGTGTAACCATTCGCGTTTCTAATTCGAGCACACTGAGACCTATATGTACAGTGCTCCCTATCGTGATCACCCTCGTTCTCGAGTCCACGGTTGATTTAACGGTTACACGAGTCGACCCCTCTTTGCGTACTGTACTTCTCTCGAGACGCTTAATTCATTCGACAAACCACTATCGTGCGGATGAAAATGTATTAAATTCGTATCGACTTCCACGAGTGGTCCTTGTGCGGTACCTTGCCTTCGAGACTCTCCACGACTTCACGCAACGCCGTGGGATACTTTCGCCACTTGCCGCTGTTCACTTCGCGAGCTGGCAAAGATAAAAGGCTTGCTCAAAAAGAAAATCCCGTCTACAATAAACTTGTTCGCTCGAACTCACTTGGCTACTTCCGAGTAGTATTACGCGTTATTACAGTTGGTAAACCATAAAACGCATCTCATGCAATCGATTATGCAGTCGTATTTCTTTTAGTGTAATTATTAATGTGACGAACGTGAGAATTTTTCTTTTCGTTGCTTATTTACTTCTTTATGAAACTTTTTGTATTAAAGAATGTTTCCCCTCGTCCGTAGTCCATCCATCTGAAAAATTATCCCTATGACAGAAACGCCAAACGCGTAAAACTAATCGACGCACGATTCATTGGTTCGCTATTAACCCTATGATATTTAACCCCGTAATTACCTTTATGTCACCCCGTTACAGTCTCCGAGGGATTTTCGTCACGAACCACTGCTCTCGAACGGTACGAACGCATCGCTTCGTCAAACGGAAAATGAGCCCTGCGTCGAAAAATTATATCAGGAGAAAAAGAAATAATTCGTACATAACTTGTGATGAAAAAAATTAACTCCATTAAAATTGAGGTGCCCTCGGATGCAAGTTGATCGACCGATGGAATCCGAGCGGATGATACGAACGTTGAGGTTGTTTGGGACGTAAGGTGGTTCTGTGCTGGGAAAAGCGCGAGTGGAGTGCACATTCCGACTAGAGCTATGCGCGAGAGATATAGAGTCTCCGATATGACACCGCGAACGCTTGCCGAGTTCCAGACACTCCTGAGGCCCCTTTCGGATAGTAGCGGATGAGAGGAGGAACGAGGGGGGAGAACGCGGACTGTGATTTTCTGATTAGCGGCGCTGGGTCGACTGGCTGCGGTTAACCGTTGTTAGGTTGCCGCTCGATTGGTATGCATGGGCTGGGACCCTGGGTTATATAGCCTACGGTACCAGTAGCGCGTTCTCTATTTCGACGCAGAAACGGGACATACGATAAACCGCAATCGCTATCACCACCCGGCTATGATAAACTCTTCTCGAAAACAAATAAATCTAGCCAAGAAAAATTTTCTCGTTTGCGAATTAATTGCACTCGCGAACACTTTTTTTAGAGCGTCCTCGACAAACGTCTCTGTCTCTTTTACACGATGTGTCTATTATGTACGAATGACGCCATTTTTCAACGGTTGACTCCGCTTTGACATTCAGGGACTCTCCAATTGGCACCCCTCCGTGCAGTTACGCTACACACGCGCGTATACGATGCAGTGGAGTACAGGGGTCGCGTAATGACTCTACTTCGTGTGTATACATTGGCGAGAATGAATGTACACGTATGGGTGCGTGCGTGTTATAATACATACACGAAGGCACTAGGGAGGGGGAAAAAGATCGAGATTGCGTAGAAAGGGATGTAGGTGAGAGAGAGAGAGGGGGGGAATGGTAGTCGGCTGTATGAATTTATACGAAAGAGGATTGGGGGTTTACAATTTCCCATGGATAATAGTACTTTGATTATCCCGTGACGCCGTGTGCGTCCTGTCAAGTGGCACGCTAAACCGTAAATGGCTCGCATGAAAAAAAGCGAAAAAAGGGAGAACGAAACCTGGCGTGTCGTACCGGGGTGGCTCGACTAAAGCCTGACCCGCTATTATTACGCGGGAAGAAGGAGAGAGAAAACGAACCAAACACATAAACAGAATGAGAATCCGAGAAGGTGGGAGGTGAAAAACGTAATGACAATACGCAATAGTACTTCGGACATTAGCATACGCTATACCGTTTCTGGCCATTAACGGCATGCGATCATCGTATTTCATATTTTATTATGTACGTATTATTTCGCATTTTCAGTTTTATAAGAGAAAAAAATGTTCAAGTTTCTAATATCGAAACGAGCGTTACGATGAATCGAATTTAAGGAAATCTTTCGTTTAACAGTGGCTATGGGAACTCTCGGGTTGTAGGAATAGGCACAATGTATATAAACCACCCGTGTAACGATGAATCGACAGCTCGGCACCCTACCAATTGATTCTCAATGTTGAGCGTGGTGAGAACGGAAGTCAAGTGAGTCGAGCGAGCAAGGTATTTCACTAACGAAACTGGAGCACCACTTCGTTGCTACCGATTTCGATGACTCTCGAAAATGCAACTGGTAGCGAATGATGCCGCGAGCCCTCGAGAGAGCCCACAAGAGTGCTCGACCGACTGACATTCCAAGTCTAGCACTCGACGTGAAAAGAACCCTCGCGAATCGAACTAATGTAACAATAGAGAGCCGTTGTTCATTTTTTTTCTTTGTAATCGCGCGGTAATCTACGGTTGAAAGCTTTAATAGTAGCGATTGACGATTTATTGGAGCACCGTTTCTATCCGAATTTATTTTAAGAACATTCGAACAATTATTACGAATGAATCATATTCAAGTCAGATTTATTTTTACGGTATTTATAAATCGAAAATAAAAATCTCGTGCCAATCGTTTTCAAAAAATATCAGTCCGTAAGCAATTACTGTATCTGTCGATAGCGATAAATCGGTGCGGTTATCCGCGATTCTCTCTGTTTTACCAAGTGCAAGAAAGGTACTCGTGTGTTTTTCGTGTATATATAATATTTCACGTTATTCTTCGAGTCACGTGTCGTCACGTGTCGTTGAGTACGGTCAAACCCCGATTTACTCACCGCGATGTCACGTGGCCTAATCAGCAACACTTGGATACAATATATATAAAGGACGCTGCTGCTACGTTATACCGATGAGAGACAGAAGGGGTGGTGGGGAATGCCACCCCCTTTACTTCCTCCTCGCCAGGTCACGGCGCATCTGTAATGCATAAATCAAAACCAGACGATGGTATTTCTCGATCGTGCTTGCCGCGACGACGCATAAACGTGTATACCTCTCACTTCTCATTTCCTTTCTCGCTCCCTCTCGTTCTCGATTCTCCTCTCTCCCTCGCTCTCTTCGCGTCGATCCGCTATTGAGAATTGGATACACGTTACGCGGTATTATCTACAATCCTCGAACTCATTGTACCACTGCAATTTGTATTCAGTGTCGCGAATTTAGTTGCATCCAACTCACTATTTCAGATGGTAATAGACCTTGTTGAAAGAAGCGATCGTTTTATTCAATAACGGTACACTTACCTACTAGGATGTAATTTTGTCGTCGCAACGACTAAAGTACTCGCCAAATTTTCCGATTCCACCATTATTCTAACAGTTAACACAATTGTTATTCTTTACAAATTTGATTCCTTTCCATTTATAATCCGATAGAACGAACTCAACCAAAATCATACTCAATGGATACAGTGCGTTTGTCGATTCGCCGATGACGTCAAACGAGCTCGTACTGTTGCGGAAATAGTTTGATCGCTTGATTCGAACACGTCGGCTGTGTCAATATTGTCCGTTTCTATTTTCAGATCCGGAACCAAAGGAAAAGGAAAGCAACGATAACGCAAAGGGCATCGATATTTGCCGAGTAAACTATTGTTAACACGATGGTAATATTCAGCAAAATAGAAAAAGATTGACCATGCGAAGACGTATATTGAAAAAATGGGCAAAATTAGACGAGCGTATAATATTGAGCGGATAATATTTACAGAATGACGCGGAAAAGCGGGGACGACAAAAAGACAGCGGAATATAGTGGTCAAGTAGCGTGCCGCTATCCAACCGTCGGGCTTTTAACTACCGTATACGGTTTACGAGGTGACGAAGCTCTTACGCGCGTTAAGTACGCGCACTGCGTGTAGAATCTCCGTACAGCTCCCTCACGACACTATTTCGTTGCGCATTTCATGGCGGTGGCTTTAAGCACCAGCAATAATATTCTTCCAAAAAAGTACTGCTATTTACTTTTCGTCGTATACGATTTTTTATCTTGTTAATAACTTCGTGCGGTGATAATAAAAGTACGCGTATATCGTTACGAACTCTTATAACGGCAGGTTATTTTTCAAAAAGTCATATACCGAGGTATATGCTTTTTCCCTTGAATAGGAGGTCGAGAAAATTACTCAACTATTGATTAGATTACAAAAATACAAGGATAACAAATTTTAAAAGTCGATATTAGAGGTAGTTTCCGTGTGTCACACGGAGGACACGCAAAGCTGGTAATTAATCGTTCGTTTTTCTCCTCGAAAAACCGCGGCTCGACTGCCTGCGAAAAAATAACGAGAATAGCAAGAAAGAGCGAAAATTTATGCTACCTCGAGTAAATAGCTACAGCCATTTGGCAATCACGCATCGCGCTTACTTTGCATAAGTTCGTCGTTATCTATGTGCAAGCGGCGAGTCCCTTCATCGTACACTCGCGCGTTAGTCAAAATCAATCATTTTTACTTACAGCGTAAAATGTGCCACTTGCGCCCAAGCATGTTTGAAGTGTCGAGTGGCTATACTTCTTTATTTTTTAACGTTTCAGCGAAAAACTCGATTGTCATTCCGTCTAACTTTACGAGTATTCTGCAAATATCGATTTTTTTCGATTCATTAGCAAAAAGCGCATTAAATTTTTCGGTCAATGTTGTAAAGGAAAATTGAACGAATCTGAACGCTCTTGCGCTATCACGATTGGACTTTCGTGACTGACCAATGCCGTTGGTGGACGCTCGGCCATAACGTCGATAATGCTTGTAATATGAAAAACGAGGTGGAGATACGTGACGTATACAACTGAGTCCTTGTATTCAACCCTCGTATTCAAAGGGAGGCAACTAACAAGAAGGGCCAGAGATTTTTTTGTAAAGATTTTCCTCAATTTAACATTTTCTATCACCTATCAGCAGCAACAGCTATAACACTGAATTTTATCCCATGACTATATACTTTCGGAAAAAACCCTCGAATTTATCTGATATCGATCCCTCGTGAACCTGACTCGTTTGTATAATCATGCAGTTCGCGAAGTTCAAGGGTCACGGGTTTCTCCTCTGTAATATTTCTTTCTTTGTTTTTAATCGTAATTATCCGCCAATAACAATAATCGTCGTAAACGCAAACGAGCGAGGAAAAAAGAACTTTCGGACACGCGATCCGAAGCTTGGTGAATCTGGGTTAAGGCGAGTTCCGATTACGCCCCTTCGAAAGTCGAAAAAAAGATTCATGCCGTTCGGGAAGTACGATACTTTCGTAACGGAAGTCCGAAAGAATTGTAAGAAATCAATCGTACAATCGAGAACGGTCATCGTATTTCCGGCGAGACTCGATTGCGCGCAAAGTATAAGAGAAGAGGCAATATTCTCGGATGCATTTCCGCGGGAACCGATTTTGCATCGCGTCATATAATACGACAGGGAATCGTAGCGGGGTTCAAATACGATAGAGAGGCTCTACGGTGTGTGGAATCGTCGGAATTCGATCGGCCAAGCGCGGTCCGCGCGCGTTTGGTCAGTCATGATATTCATGGCTTGAGACCGAATCTTGACGCTGCGCGACGTCGACTCTCTCGACTACCGATATATATATCGTTCCACGGCGAGTGAGTTATTTGATCTGAGATCACCGAGAGATTTGAATATTTCAGAGAAAGAAATTCATGTATATTTTATTTCGGCGCTCGCGTGCCGATCGTCGAAAAAAGCTAATAAAATAGGAAGAGTCGAAAGAGCAAGAAGCATTGACGGACCTCAAAGAACTGTCCCCGCGTATACATACCTATGATTTTGGGATACCTCGCATTCTCCCGCGGGATGGGCCACGAACACTCGAAACTCTGATACGTAAGGCGAATAGCGGTCAAAATGCTGATAGCATAGATGTGTAATATTAACTAAGAATATAAGATATCGAAAAACTTTCTCGCAAGTCTCCACGGGACCCGAGTACTATATGTATAACTCCTGCCGATATTGAAAATTTTTTCAAATTTTTGGAGTTACAGATATAGTACCTGAGTTCTTTAGAGACTTGCGAGAAAGTTGTTTGAAATCTCATATTTTTTAATTAATTGAATTTTAATGTATCTGAAGTTTGCATCATTGGAGTCCAACGAAAATTCGACAAAATTTTTTTTTTTGTCATTTTTGACCAAGTTGGTCATCTTTGACCAACTTTTTTTGAATTTTTCGTTGGACTCCAACGATGCAAACTTCAGATACATGAATTTTATTGAGCTCTATGTGCAACGAGAGATTAATTCAGAAATCACACGCCAAGTAAGTTAAATACAAAACATATTTCTTTAATTTGTTGTGTTGGTCCAAAAATAGACGACTAACATTATACACATAATAGCGCGTTGATAATTCTGATATATGTTCCGAATGTCTCGCAATTGCTTTGAAAACCTTAGAAAAGGTTCGCGCACTCGATACAATGAAAAGATCATCGTTCTTCGCGTGTTTCGTCGACTTCATTCACGTGCGCATTGCATTGTATCGCAAAATGAGTAGTCGAATGACCTATTTTATTTTTCGCGCCAGTCCATATGGCGCGGCTCGTATTGTTTACCGCGAACACGCGTGCGCCGCTATTTTGCTTTCCTTCATTTTTTCCTGTGCACAACGAATTCCACGATCTCGGCCGAAACACGGACGACAGGTGCGCGCGAACGCCCTCCCTCGTGGCTCCCGTCGCTCATTGAGGAGAACGCTCGTTCACTGATTTTTTATTGTGTGGCACAGTGTAACAGATTTTTTGCTCCGCCATTTCGCCCTTATGCATATGCGGTCTGCGGCTATGCATCGTCGATTAGGCATATGCCCGGTGTACGCCTATGTCTACCCATATTCCTTCTCTTTTTTTTCAACTGGAAACGCATAAGCAAAATCGGACAACTTCGAGCACATGACGAGACCGCAAAGCCGATTCCGGTCTACGAATGTTGCTCGCATACGGCCGCGTGTCCGAATTTCTTGATTATATTCTCTCCCGATAAATCGTAGCACGCGATCGTTGTTCGACCTCGCGAAAGAAGGCAGAATATCGAGAAATGGAGAAAGGAAGAGAAACGAATTTCGCCGCGACGTATATGGAACGCGCACAAAAGTTGAACGTCTCGCTCGGCCGGAATTACGAGCCCGTGAGCTCTGCTCTTTTTTCACTTCCCGAAGAGCGCGTTAACGCGTAAATTCGCTCTTTTTTCTCTACCGCATATTCCAAATGTACTGTAGAAGGATGTTTCGTCTATCTCTCTCGCCTTTTTATTTTCTTTTTTAATGATTCGAAGCACGCAAACCACCTTCCTTCCTGCGCGCAACTCTAGTGAGGAAGACCGAATTCCGTATTGTACGCGCCAATTGTTTGCTCGTATTTCGGAGTCACGAGATGCTTCTTCTCTTTTATCTAAGTCACCGGAGACGAGAGCGACGAAAGCACGAAATTGCCGCGCAAACACCGTTGAAACGTCGTTCGACGCCCGCTGGCTGTGCAATTATCCCCCTTAAAATCATTTAATCAACGATAAACGTTATTTTCGACTTCTATTATGCGCGTTGAAAGAAGTCCCCTCTTGGTCTACACGTTCGCGGAGAGTGTGAGCCGATGCAACTCATTATCGGCACGCGACGTTTCTAATACGACTTTTTGCGGGGAACTCGAATTTCTTTGAACACTTTTGGGCAAATTCGGGCGTTCATAGCGATCGAATTCTCGGCTGTATTTTAAAGTATAGCTGGCGTGTAAGTCGCGTCAGACGCGTCGAGAATATGTTCGTCGCGTACGCGGGAGATTTCCGAGAGAGGCGTCGCGTGCTCAAGCGAATGAGCAAGAGAGAGAGAGAGAGAGGGGTGGAGGAGAGGTATAGAACGAAGGTAGTAGAGGGGAACTGCGAGACTTTATTTGAAATTCATACAGCGAAGCGTTCCACTCTCTCAAAGCGAGTAACACCCGGTATGGCGATATCAGCGCGCAAGGGGGTGGCACCTCTCTCGCGTGGCTCCTTCAAAGGCGCCGAGGCGCGCACTCAGGACGATTGTGTTCCGTTCTCATCGCGATTCTCAAACGCTCGGGAACCCGAGGCACGCTTCCAATTCGCGCCTCGGTTTCGCTCGTCCGCGTTCGTCGACCGACTCCGAAAACGTGTTCGATAGGCGCGCTTATGTTTTTTTTTCACGCTCTTCTCCAAGACCGTATCGTTCGTCGAGCGCGATTCCTTCTTTTTCCCCGGCAAATTCGCCGGGCTGGGAATGCGGAAGCGTTTTTCCCTCGTTGGATTACGGCAGTGCTGGTAGTCGAGGGGTGAATTTCCGAGACCGGACAGGGGTGGAGTTGTTCATTTGAGTATGTAAATTCGACTCGACCGACACCCTCCCCGAAACACCGGCTGCTATCGCGATGGTATACGCCGTCGCCAGAGCGCGCGATAGAGAATGGAGCGAAGCGTTGGGGCACCGAATCCGTGAATTCGGTCAACGCCTTCCGAAAACGAAAACATGAAACGTTGTTATACCGTAAATCAAGAAAATTGCGGCTTATCTATTTAAATCGTTCTACGTTTAAACTTACATTCGCCTTTTTGCACCTGTCTAATAAGAGCGTTTAAAAATTCCAAGTCGCGATACGGCACGATATAGTTCAACAAATTTCCCGATGCGTATTATTTGGAACGAACAAATAGACGTCCAGTGAGTGTAATAACTCGTCCTCGCGAAAAAAACGTTTCTTTGCGATCCAACGAATTAATTAAAACGCGTCCTCTCAACTGTGTCGCTCAAGTCGAAAAGTCGTTACAGAGTTAGATGAGAATTCACGAAAATAGGCAATCACGAGTTTTGTCGGCCGAACAAAATTTTAGTTCCATTGAATGTTACCTTCCCATACATTTCTACGACTCTCATTATAGGTATATGGTTCGCGAAATTACGTATTCTCACGTAGGAAGAAGAAATTCTCGAATTTTAAAAATATCCCTTTCTATTTGTGGTCGGATGTAATAATAGCACCCAGGACTTGATTCTTTACGAGACTAACAGGAATCAAGCGAGGATGTAATTAAGAACATTAGCACAGCGGTCAGCGGTTGGCCAATATCGATAGCGGCCGGGGATAGGAGAGAGCTAGTGTATGTTTTGCACGTGCAATGCGTCCCGAATGAGTATAGTTTATTCCCAACGCTTGCGTGCAGCTTACGCACATGCGTGCGTGAAATCGTGTGTAATGGTTCATACGCGCCGATCGATCTATGCGTTATTAAGAGAGTGGGAGAGGATAAAATCAACTGTATGAATTGTATGAAAAAAAAAATAAAAGGCTATTTTCCCTCGAAATTAATATTTCATAGAGGTAATGTTGCTCGCACAAAGTGGCGGACGTTGGAAATTTTCGCGCACATAATATGTAACGAATATATATATCGTATTATGTTCGTTCGAGTATCGGTCACGCGAAATCATACCACCGTAACCACGTATAGTATGGGAGGTATACAACGAAAGCACAAACGACCGCTCAATGAGTGGACGCGCGCGCCACCTGTCCGTAATAACCGAGATAAAGTACCAGCTGAAATTTTATTAATATTAATGGCGAACAGCCCGACGGCGATTCGCTTCGATCGTCTTCTTCTTCTTCTCCCTCGGCATCGAGGGCTAATGACAATATTCGAGCTGCACTTCTCGATCATGATTCCAGTCAAGCGCGATTCGAGCGATTGGAGAGTTTTGTGCGCGCGATCGCACGCCTTACGAGAGAAGGAATCAAAAGCAGAATCGGTAATGATAAAGAAGCTACGCGTTGAAATTGGAGGAAACGAAGAAAAGTGTTTCATTCAACGCAGACAATTTTCGCTCGTAAGAACACGTTGAATCGATTTTTTTTTTAATGCGCTATTACTGTTAATGCGAAATTAATAGTAAAGTAGCGAAGAATGAAAGAATGCGATGAAAATGAAAGAAAAAATTAATAAAACTCGGGATATTGGTGCACAATCGTGAGAATTGTTAGTGCCCGGTCACGTAATAGTATCCGTATGCTCGATTGTGAAGAAAATCGACCTCCTCTTCCCTTCTCTCTTGTCTTTCTATTTCGTTTCGTGACGATCGTTCGGATATCCGAGATGACGCTAATGATGGAAGCTCGGCTATTTGCGCGGACAAGCAGAAGCATCGCAATCCACGTTTCGATTGATAGTCAATGCTATTCCGAGCGCGACGATAGCTCGAGAACGTAGAGAATGGGATGGAAAGAGAAAGAGATCGGTAATTTTTTACAATCGCGATAACTATGGAATAACGATCGTAATCTATCTCGTCTGATGGATCGAGATTCATTGCACGGTCTTGCAATCCGGATCGTTCAAAATGATAGGGTAATCAGTGGAACGGCCAATAAGGGTATACACAGAAAAAAAGGATCACTTGAATGAAGAAATATATACTTGATTCAAGAGAGTTATGCGAAAGAAAGAAAAATTCCGTCATCAAGAAAATAATTTTTCCATATTAATAGAAAATTAAATTCTTGAATTGAAAATTTTTTTTCTTGAATCAAGTATTGCCATACTTGAACCACATCTATTTTGTTTTATCCTAAGATAATTATTTCTCAAATAAAAAAAATAGTTTAAAAATAATAATAATAAATAATAGTTTCTTGAATGAAAAATATATTGACTTATTCAAGGACACACGTTCTTAGATCAAGATCTATTCTAAACTATTCTATTCCTGTTTCTGTTTTCTGTTTCCTGTTTTCTATTTCTGTTCTATTCTGAACTATTTCTTCATTCAAGAAAGAAAAAAAGACTTGATATTGGAAAGTATATTTCTTCCGCATAACTATCTTGATTCAAGTAATCCTTTTTTTCTGTGTACAAAGAGCCAATCGGAGCTTGCCGATTCCGATCGTTCGTTCCTCTCGTATTTTTTTTCCTTCTCTCTCTTACGCTTCTGCAATATATCGAGAAACAAGAGTGCGTATTTTAGAATCGGTCAATACATTGGGTGGGTTTACTTATCTTATCCAATTTTTGTCTATAACAGGAATAAAACATTATTTTCTAGCTAGAAACACTTTTCGACCGAATAAAATGCCGATTAAAATTTTGTCTCGGGGCGGTCGTTGAACGATTGGAGAGTCAATCCCTGAATCGATACTCTTTTTCATTTTTATTCGCGAGAGATTGTACCCAACCGAAACTCTAGTGAGTGATATGAAAGAATCGGTGGGATGTGGAGGGCATATTTTTTTCTCGGGTCAACAACAAATTTCGGACGATTAAAGAGCCGTAAACTCGAAACGGTCAGTTAACACGGATATCCTCTTAAAGGACTCCACGACACCTTCGGGGATCTAAATAGAGCCATGATTAGCCAAGATTAGGCGAGAAATGGTAGTGTGAGGGAAGAGTGGTATGGGACCACTCGAGCGAACGAATGCCCGTCCCTGTTAAGATAAGTCGAGTGCCTACACTAATCGTGTCCCTTCCTTCCGAAGATAGAGCGTTTGTGGACGCCGGACACTTGTGAACAGTGAGAGGAGAGACAAATCAGATGTGAAAAAGAAAGAGGAATTTGCATCCGGCGTGAAAAATAAACTTTAAACAGCAATATAGGCATTCAATTTATAAATAGAAATTGGAGACTTTCAGTCTCATCGTGAAAACTGCTTTTCAATTTCTCACTTACCGATTGGCGTCTACGGAATCGGCAGTTGCAGCAACGCGTGTCGGTGCGTGTGACTCAAGGATGTCGAAACGGTACTCATAGCTCGTTAATTCGCCACGTGATTTCGATTGGCAATGATGCTCTACGTTTCGGCAGTGCACCAATTTTTTTTAAGCCTCCTCTTACTGCATTTATTTTGACAAAAATAAAATAACCACGATAATGAAAGGTGGGTTTAAAAGAAACGTTTCAACCGCGTTACGGGGTAGGCGATTGGCAAACGTCGTAGGAGGAGCATGAAAATAATGTAACCGGACGATGCCCGATAAATCTAGGGATGGTGCGTTGTCGGGAGAAAAGGTGAGAGGACGTAGAGAGTTACTTGGTGAACGAGAGAAAGAGATAAACCTTTGGAGACCCAATGCGCGGAGCAGCGATTACCATTTGTCATGACTGTAAACGGCGCGACGCGCGTCGTTCTTAGCCCGTTATAAAGTGTAAAACGCTCTCGTGGGGCGAGATTACGAAAGTCTGTCGTGGCGATAATGCGTTTCACGGTACACGCATCTCGCAAGAGTTGGGTAAAGGACGGGAGAAGGGTACACGTATGGGTGCAACTCGTTTATCGTGCCTTCATATATCCCAAATTTGCGACGTAAAAAGAATCCTTAAAGCAAATAAAATTGTTAAAGAAAACGTTTCTTTTCATTGAGAAAAATTCGAGTCGAAAGAAGAATGATCGGTCGTCGAGAAGGTCATTGGAAATTTCCTGTTTTACCAAGTGAAATGCCGTCTCCTCTTCGGTCGAATGGAGACGTTTAATTTGTGAACAGGTATACCCTATCGCGCGTTAACTCCGCTTATAAATTAGGTACAAGACCACGCTCCGAGATAAAAGCCCTCGCCGTGGGATATATACACCTATGCTTTTTACTCGGTATAGCCGCGTTCTGTCTTTACGCGTGAAGGGTAAATGTCCACGAAATTAAGATATCCGCGCGTCGGGGCCACTAGGCTAAATCGTTCTCATTTATATAAAAAGGGATCTCATAAACCATGAGAACGACGACGACGACGCGACGACGGCGACAACGATGAAAACGACAACGACTTATGTATTGTATGTACGCGCGCAGTGTATCCGTAGCTACGTACGTAACTCGCTTCTTACACGCGCCGTATCCTTATAACCCGTGAATAAATGGCTTTATAAACCGCGCGAATGGCGGAAAATACTTTCGCGATAAAAACAACTAGCGTACCGTGAATACGATTTAATTCTTTTGATACTCCGTGGAAAAGAGTTTCTCTTCGACTTCCTCATGGAAAAGTATCGCTAATGCTTCCTATTAATACACGTTGAGAAACGATTTTAGTTTTATCTTGCGCAATGTCTCATAATATAACGCGTCTATGTATTCGAAACACGCCGAGAGTTGGTGCAACGAATAAAGCAAAGCGATTACGTAACACGAGTCGGCTGTATTTCGTCGCGATACGAGACAATAGGATAGTTTATTAATTGATATTACCTTCGTCCGTGTGTACCGATTCATCGATAGCTAAGCAGGATGGCTAATATCGGGGACACGAAATGTGGTATCTTCTGCAAAAATAACTATTATAAGCGCGTCTAAACACGTTATTACATATTGTCATTAATCTACGTAGAATCTCGCGTGCATCCGGGAAATTATTTCGTGTTCCACTGTGATTGGATACTCTTTGTGATTCGATATGTCGTTATAAGTTTCGCGTCGGACGAGTAATTTCTTATCGTCAAACGCCTGGGATCGTTACAGCATTCCCCACGATAGCCGTGTGATTGAGTTTTAATAACATCAGGCGACGTAATTGCGCTTAATGACGTCTCTTATTCGCACAAGAACGATAATCGATCGAAAACCTTCCTATCTCTCAGAACGTGGAAAACGACACGAATAACGCGTCGTTTTTGCTCGGCGATTTTCCTCGAATCGCTAAAAGGAAATTGCAAACGATTGCATTCGATAATTGGTTATTATATCAAACGCTGAATAACAGTCGAATCTTTTTTACTCTCCTGATAAAAGTCAACACTCGATCGTGCATTCTCCGTGAAGTGCTAACGTTACGAGAGGTGTTTAATAAAAATAGCGATAATATGAGCATTTCGTGTCGTGGTAATGAGGCTCGTGGATCGACTATCTTCTCGGGACCGTGTCCCCGATAACCAGGCCGCATCAATCATCCCCCTCTCCCTTCTTTCTCTCTCTCTCTCTCTCTCTCTCTCTCTCTCTTTGTTCGATACACTCTTCTCTATCAGCTCTGTCGCCAGTTAACCACCTGGTAATAAAGACGAAACTTTACGGCGCGGGTCTATCCACCTCTTCTTTCCTCCTCTAACGTTGACGCCAACATCGAGAGCCAAGGGTGACAGATTATTGGCGTCGAGAGCGATGGATTTTTGCGAATGCAAATCTCGACAAGGACCGACTCGACCGGTAGCTCGTCGTCGAGGCGAAAGTTAATTTTTTATCGTACGATATAAATATGTGCGCGCGAGCGTGTATAAGCTCGGGGATGGCGTCGCGTTAGCACGGTGATAAATTTACCCCACGCTTCGTTCGATGGTAATGAATTGCAGATTTCAAGCGGCTACTTTTTTTTTTAATTTCCTGCACTCGACTTTTCGATTACGCCGGATTTTCTCCCTTTTTGGCTATCAGCTGGATTCGTGAACGAAAGAATACACACGCGCGTGTGTGTGTGTATGTGCGAATGGATATATCGGCGATTAGGGTCGAGACCGCGTACACGGGAGTAGTTTACGTGTAACGCCGAACCCAGGTCGAAAAAAAAAGACCACAGATAGCCACGCTCGCTCGGCTCTTAATAATTGACTTGGCAATGCGTATAAACCGCAGCATAGCCAGCGGGATAATTAAGCAACAATTAGGCCTCGGGTGGTCACGCGGCTGAATTCTTTTCCAAGTGTAAATGCCCGACATATGGTCGCGCGTTCGCTTATGTGTACCCATATCCTCGGTTAGGCAAACAAAAATTCGTCGATTCACGCCGGATACTGACGTATTCGAAAGCGCCTTGCCTTATTTACTCTATCCTCGGTTTGACGTGTATAAAAAAAATCTATAGAGGCGTTTCTATTAATAACAGCGGGGAAGGAGATAAAAAATGTCCTAGCGCGTCGACGTTGTTCTCCGTTTTCGAAGGAGAGAGAAGTAGAAGAGAGAAACTCTGGCGCGATCGTTCGGCCGCGAAAACACGGCAGCGCTCGCCGTAACCGCAACTTCCGCCATTATGCCTCCCTGGCGGACTAATGCCGCGCTCATTGGCGTTCCACCGATGCATGATTGATGCGTGCGCAGTCGCGTCGATATAACGACGTTACACGGTGCGCGCGCGAGCAGTTAAACGCATTCGATTTTATAATAAACGGTGTGCGTGCGCGCGCGCTCGCGCTCCGCACTACACGCAGCCCGATGAAAATCTATCAATTTCACGCGCTATATTTTCGTTCCAGCGCGTACCTCGAGCGTTAAATCATAGTTTCACGTTCGATCGAGCGAATTTACACCGCGGCAGATCGGCCTCGTAAAATCGAGAGCGTTTCGATATTTCTCCGATAATCGAGTGGACGTCAATCGAGGCTGGCTGGTAGCCGACGCATGGTAATCGCCGTTAACGAACGCGCTGTGTCATTCCGCGACAGTGAAAATGACTGCGGTGTCCCGGCCGCGTTTCCAGTTCAACGGAGAACTTCCGCGAGAGAACAATGGGAACGCTTAACGCTCTGGCGAAAGTCGTTAGTTAGTTATAGTCCTTTTATATACTATATGTGTATCATACGCGACCGCGCATCACGCGATTGTAACGATACAGCCGGAATAATATTGTGTAAACCAGCGAGCGAAGGAACGCTTAATGAAAACTATTTTATGACGTTATAATATGGAGGAACGTAATATCATTTTTTCGATCTATACCTTTATTCGGCGGGCACCGCTCGACAGAAAATAGGTAGCACCCATCTGTCGTGTCGTCTTTTTTATATTGTTTTTTTTCTTCCGACACTAGCAGCACCTTCTGCGCGTGCACGTAAGCACTCACTCGCGAATGTGGCAGCATTCAGAGAGTCGTCATTTGTGCGCTTTTCGACACCACGGGGGTCTCACGCTCGTTTTTTCCTTACTGCTGGATTCTCGGGGCGCTCAATATAGTACGAGAGCGCGTGATCTTGATGGAAGCGAGAGAACTACCGTGGAATGATTATTATTTGCTCTTAATTCTCATCGTAAGAACGAAATCGGTTTTCATCCCGAGGCCTAGAAAAATGAACGAAAAACAAATTGAGTCATGGTATCGACAACCGTGTAAAATTTCTATCTACAATAACGATGAGTTTCATAGAATATTCTTCCGATAGATACGCGATCGTTTATTCTTCTCCAAATTCTCGTAGGTAACTAATGATCTTCTTCGTTTTCAGAGCGGCTTCTTTCTTTTCTCCCTCGCTGAAATTATATTAGAGATCGCAATTTGTATACTTGGAGACTTCGTAGGAGGTCGTGTCAATGGTCGATCTTGGTTTTCGATTAGGTTTAACAATGGTGACAATGTAGTCCGTCTGCTGTAAATTGAAAAAAAAAGAATAAAAAAAAACAATGTCTCTGAAAATTGAATGCAATCGCCCCGAACCATGAATCCTCAAATCGCAGAAGAATCTAATTTACGATTTCGGATTCATTTACGCGCGTGTAAGTGGCTCTACAGATGTGAGGAACTTTTCGGTGAACCAGCTCCAACATAGCCGTGAGCGACATCGCGTAGCTCCTCCAAAATCTGTTTTTAATGGTCCGCCTCTCGAGGTTCGTCGTTCCATATTATATATCATCGCGCTCCTCACCTTTCACGAAATCATTTTACGTCATTTCCGGCGTGATTCGGGAGGAAATCGAACCGCCCACTCGCAATAATTTATTCGAAAAAAATAAATCTTATTATTCTTTGCGTAACACGCAAAGATTTCGTGAGGATCTCGAGCTACTACACGGGAGATTGGAAAAATTAACGGAAGGAGACGCAGTGCGTGTTTAAAAATCGATTTGCGACAGAAAAAAAGCCCACTATTAACGTAATAATGGTTAGGTAATACGGTAGACTAAATGAATGAATTTCTTACCGGCATGAGAGTGCCCGAACGCCTAACCAATTTTCACGATTTACGAGCATGAAAACCCCTCTTAAATGCAAAGCATCGATACCCCGATGAACTCGACAGAGAAAAACGTCTCGGAATCGTCGCAAAGTACACACAAAAATCGAGCGATGCCCCGGGCGACTTTCCTCGGCTTCTTCCTCAAATTTTTTTCCATCATAGCTGACCCGGAAATAACAGTAATTTAGATGGAGAAACAGAATACCTGCGGATACTGCCGGTGAGAATCCCTTTCGTGCGAGAAAGAGAAAAAAGTTCGCCGCCTATCAATTCACGGTTAACAGGTGTATCCCGAGTGAAATTAGTGACTTCGAGCGATATTTAAAAGAAAATATTGTAACAGTTCTTCTGTTAGTTGTAACGTTAATTTTTATTCGAGTCCCAAGCCCGATCTTTCGAATCCAACCGCGTCGGGTGTGGGCAAAAATCATTCGGAATCTCTTCGTTTCGAGATATTTACCAATACGAAATAAATAGCCATCGACCGATCTTCATCCGAATCGCTTCTACGAAAGGCGGCCAAATTCGATTTTTTTTTTTCGACCTATCACCGACGCAAACAAGCGAAATTTCGTTACGTCAGATCGAATTAAGCGAATGCAATTACTGGGAACAAATCCGTGCCGGTGGGGCGTTAATGAGCGTCGCCGGAAGTGTTTCTTTGGCGGCGGTGGGGAAACGCGGTGAAGGGCTCTTCTACTATTTTTCGATGGGGGAGGGAGAACGCGGGGGCCGATTACCTTCTCCTCGCCACAGCTTCCGGTTAGCTTGGGGGCGTACGAGGGGGCACATAACACACCGGTGGTGCGAGAGCCGCGATAAAATCACCTAATTGTTTCGCTAAGCGTACGTGAATGTCCAACACGCGTGCGCACACGCAATCGCACGAAAATCGTTGCGGCCTCGTACTATAAATAATGTTAGGGGCGAAGTGAAACGACCTCTTTTAGTATCTGACTCGAAAATAAAACAACTTGTTTTTCATTATCCGTTAGGAGTTGAGAATCTCGCTTGAAAATTTATCGAAGCAAAATGACGCATAATAACATATTTGTACATATCAATTATTCGTTGGAAATTGCTTTACGTTCCTATGAGCTGAGCCGTGAGTGAAATAAAAAATAATTTCCAGTAATTTTATGTTTTTTTAAAAAGTATGAAATTAAATTGGAAATTAAAACAATTAATAAAAACGTGCACGTTCAGTTAGCTAATTGGAACAATTTCTTGCACGATGGAGTATAGATAAGCGCTACTCGATTTCGTATTTTTCGTTCCCCTTTACGCTGACCAATAAAAATCAACATTGACATACACCCCGTAACTATCATTACGGACATACATCATATTCATTTGATTTGGTATCCTATCCCGTGAGCGTTGAAACATTCCCATTTCCGCCGAGCAGTTATTACGTAAATGATATTCTTATTATAATTGCCAATTGCGCAAATACGAAACGAACGTAACGAGATGTGTATGGCAAGTGCAAGTTAAGACATCTATTATTTTATCTTCTTTCTCTCTCATTCTCTCTCTATCCTTCTTGGTACGCGGCCATGGCGTTATACGGGTATTAAATTGCCACGCAAACTGACCAGTATATTACAATTATAACACTAGAGAAGGAACAACAATTCACGCGCCAGTTTACGTTGTAACAAAGTAAACCGCGTATTCGACGCTTGGTACACAACGGCGCATTCGTCGGGCATCGAGCAATTACGTACACGCAATATTTTCATAGAACGGATTTACGTAAATACGTGTTGGCTGAGAAATTGATAAAAAAAGACTATGACAGAGTGTTTAATGAACGGTATATATATATATATTTGTGTGTACGTATCTGTTACCCCGATCGTAAGATCCGCGATTAAACATACTTGGTAGTTTCGATAAATTACTGATTATCGGTATAGAGAACAAAAGAACGCGAAATGACCACACGAAAAAGCGAAAAGAGCCCTTTTTCTCGTTCTCCATCCGCGTTTCGCTCGCTCGCACGAACATAATTAGAAGTTGTACCACCATCGCGGTAACGATAAGGCACGGCCATTATTGCCGTGTTTAGATAACCTTCCTCGGATGGACGGACCTCGTGGGATCGCGTGGTCGTGCACAACCGAGCGAGAAGGGACGCAAAGGAGAATACACACCCACTGTGTCACGACGCGCAGCTGGCCCCGTTATGAACCTTTACAGGTTACGAGAACCCTAAATAATTATTATCGCATACCGAAATTATGCATGCTGTTGAGAGTTACTTCGCGAAAATTGTGACCGAGTTCGAAAAAAAGTCTAACGCTAATTACAAGCGAAATAATACAATCGTGTAACGTCGATCGATACTAGCATATGAATATGTATAATATAAACTCGAGGGAGAAAAAATACGAAATTCTCTCGAGGGGTGTACTTAGCGAAGCTCTTCTTCGCAATCGCTCCTACGTGTAGTTACATATCTCAAGTCGGTTCCCATAGCGATGTGTATCATATACACGTGCAAGAATCTCGGTCCGATGGAACGAAACGATCATTATAAAAATTAAACGACGTTCATTCGATTGATCATTGAAATTACATGTCATTCCGTTGCGAGCGTGGCGTTTTTAACGGGGTGCAAGCGGCGACGAAGGAGGAACGACAAAAGGCACTCGTGGTAAAGGGGGAACCGCATGGTCTCGGTATATAATAGCGATGAGAGACCCCTCGCGTACGTGTGCTCATCGATGGGGCGTCGATCGTGTGAGTTGAAGCTGTTACACCGGTATGCAACGCCTCGAAAGAGGGAGTGAGAGGGAGAGACCCGAAGTAGACAGTCCTCGAACCTTAATAAGTCGTTTTCGAGAGATAATCCGTGGCGGGTGTGTCATTTCATTTCACGTAATTTTCGTGTCCAACTTTCTCATTCCACCCTCTATCGGTTATATACATCGGAATGCCGTGCGTGTGCTGACCCCTGCTCCACCCGCCTTTTTCTATCCAAAATCGACGCACTTTTGTTTCTCTTTTCTTCGCCTCTCGATTCGCGCTGCAAAACTCGATTGCATCGCTCGTCCTCTGCGTTAGATCACACCCATTCAGAGATTTTGACCGGTTTTTTGTTCGACGATCCGTTTTATTATTTTCGATTTTTATTGTTTCTTCTTTTCTTTTTTAATTTTTGTTAAAAGTATTGAGAAGAGCCTCGATGTATATTTTTACTTTCGAAAATGAACAACCGCCCTTTCGAGAGAGACGTTCTTTCGGTGAGAAGTCTGCAATAAGGAGAACCAAGTTTCGAACGGACTACTTATTATTCTAAAATTATCTTACTTCAGATTTTTTCTATTCGTCTTCGTCGCGCCACTTAGTTCCCCCGTGTTAGGGACAATACCATTCCTCGGATTTACCTAGTACTGAAACACTTGGTTTGGGTGAAATTGGGATCCGTTCCTTGAGCAGGGTCCTAATCCGTGACACCGCACCTCGGGAAGAAAAAATCTATGTTTACCTATCGTTACGGTTTTCAAAACAGGTTCGAAAACAAAAGCAAATATACGCAAAGATTTCACATTACGTAGTATCGAAATTAGATCTAACATCTAAAATTGATGTGTATCGAAATAGGAAAATTTAAGGAGCAAAATGAAAATGACTTTCGAAGAAAATCTTGGGCGATTATTCGCGTAAGAATTGTCACTTCTGGAATGCACGACTCGAATAGGCAAGCGACAACCGGTCGCGCGCAGGTACCCGACCCTAAGGATGTTTCGACACGGGACACGAAGTCATCTGCGGTTCCGAGGGGGAAGAACGTACCTGGCGCCAAAGCGGTCACGAATTAGGATCGAGTTAACAAATTGGTCATCCAGAGAATGCGTAAACTCAACTGGGTATTCGACGCCCACGCTTACGAACCGTCTAAATACTCGCATTTATTTTCGACGTTTCACCTCGACGCGACATTCGATCTCTTTTACCCCGAAATTGTCGATCCGAGGATAGCCGAAAAGACGCGAGGGGAGAGGATACGCGGGCAGATGCGAGACGCGAAGAAATAGCGAATTAGGAGATGGAGAAAGAGGAAAGTGAAGTCGACGATGCCGACAGCGGAGAATGGTTGGAAGGGGGCGGCGATTCAAATTGAATGCTGGTGCGTGCAAAACAAGACGGATGATACACGCGAGCGAGAAAGAAAGAGATGGATGGAGACGCGAGGAATAAGAGGAAAAAATACCCAAGCATAATGACAGCACACGTGCGGACGGCCGAAGGATATTCAACGCGGTGGCGGTTATATCTCCACGAGAGCGCGTAAGAGAGGCTCTCTCGGACGCGCCGAGCGAAAGTGGGGAGAAGCGTGCGATTACCCGTCCGACCAATAGCCGAGCATTCAGCGGCCATCATGCTCCGATGTAGAGACGTGCAATCACGCGCCGGTCCATAAGAGATAGCGAGCGCGAAAGAGAGAGATATCGCAAATGCAAACCGCGAATCCTCCAAGATCGCGATGGACGAATTTCGCTAGTCTCGATAGAAGAGAAATCGATTCCCCGCTACCGATTTTCATTAATCGGACGGTGAACGCGAAACCGCTCATTTTCGCGGTTCCTCTGTATTTCCGAGTGTGAAACGATTCGACTGTAGGTACTTAAGACGAGAAACATTTTTTTCACGTTTCGATGCGCGCCAGGGCAACGCGCGCACGATCACGTCGTTCTCTTTGTTATCGTTTCGAGCAATTACTTTCACTTAATAGCCGGAAACGCGCGCTTCTTACATGCCGTCGAAACTCCAAAAATGCGAGCTAAAAATATTTAGATATCACACCAAACGTCAGGGTACCGTGAAACTGCTCCAGTGAAAAGGTGAAGGGTCGAGTACTATATGTATTTACGGTACAGCATTTTGGCATAACTTTCACGTATCGCGAGTTTACGTATACGTAAGCAATATAAACGTACTTGTGGGTAAATCCGCGCACTACCGAATGTAGACAATGTAACACAAATAGGCCTGGCTTATCCACGAACCATCGTAAGCGGCAATTTTCGCAATGTTAATTACCCGTTCTCGTTACCGCTCCGATTCTCTACTCGCGTATTTTTATTATGAATTTGCCAATTTCGCACTATCGCGTTAAAGTATACTCTCGATTTTTCCTCGATCTTGGCATTTTTCCGCTATTCTTCGTTTTATACGAATTGAGAAGTCTCTCGACACGAGCGAGAGGCACGATTTACGAGCGTCGTGCATTTTCGTTTTAACGATAACACTTAAGCCGGTGTGTAATTGCATCCTGTCTTTAAGTCCCCATCTCCACAGTAGAGGAGCCGCTCCGCGAGTATCTCACGGGTTCGTGAGCACGCGGACAGCACCGAATTAAATCCTTCTGGCTCTCGAGCTCGATCTGATAATCGAGTGATTAATCTCGTATATGGCAATTTCTAATGGAAATAAAAGCAGAAAAGAGAGATTTCCTTAAATAAGAAAAATCACTCTGTACGGTTAAAGTTGGGAAAAGAAAGGTAACGGTGTTAAATGTATTATCGTATGCGCGTCCATATGCATATACGAGAGTGTAATATGCATACAGGGAATTTTACTATCTTCGGCCGATCGGGTGCGCCGAGGTTCGCGTTTGCCCGGTTCTTCGTGTGAAACGTGTATAATGACGACGATGCATCGAATAGGATAGCCTGCGCTTAATAACTCGTTAATTATCGTTTTAGGAAATCCGCGCGCAAGCGACCGAGCACCCGAGCGCGCATATAAAGGAGCGTCCAATTACTTTACGTAATCTAACAGCGCGCGCTCATTTCTCCGTCGGTCGCGGTAATTGGTTTAATTGCGTTTCGTAAAGCCGGAAAGGGGACGCGCGCGCGGCCCGCTCTTTTCAAACATAGTGCGATGTGGGAGGGTCCCGGATTTATCGCGACCCTTGCGGCTTTTTTCGAATTTTCCACCGCAACATAGCGCGTCCACATTAATTCGCTATTTTACGTTCGAGTCGCGATGCACAATGAAATTTCATGCATTAGATTTCGCTTTTTTCTCTCATAAGTGAGCGATAATTAATATAGTAAATATAACTGTTTTATCGCCTCTATTTTATCGGAGGGAATCTCTCCGCAGGATCGCAAATATAAAGCTGGCTGTAATTAGTAGGAAAAGTCCAGTTTAATTAAGAGATAGCCGTTGAAACTATGTTGGGAAACGGGACGGGAGAGAAGAGCTCGCTTTGCAACGCGGGAAGAAATTTTCCACTTTGTCGAAATCGCGCGTCATCTTTTTGTCTCGGCTCGTGTTGGTAGGTATACGTGTGCTCGTATATAGGAAGCGCAATTAAAATTGCGCTTTTCGATCGTGATTCGTTAACGCGAACGAGCCTACGTAAGCCACAATCAAGTTGCCGTTTTGATCGCGATCCGACTTCCCCACCCCTCCTCTTTTCGGTATCCGCAACCACCTTTTACGCTTCCTCTCGCAACGCGGCACAACACGCGATATTATTCGCGAGTCGAGAATGGCTACTCTCCTTTTCTTTAGAGACGGCGTCGACTCGGCAACGACTTCCGCTACGGTCGATTCTTATCGAAACGGATCTTCGAGTTTATCGGAAGGGTCAACGAGATTCACCCCCGAGAATCGATGCGATCCAATAGTAATCTTGCCCGCCGAAAATCGATTTCACATTAATAATATACTCTCGTTATACTCGCGTCGGAGTTTCTCGATATTTTACGACCGCTAATTAAAACCCCGTGAATGATCATCGTCGTATCACGTAATTCGCCTTGGGATGGTAATAATGATAAGCACGAGTCGAATAACAACGATAATAATAAAAATCCGAACGAATGGACGAATGCCGATTCCCGTTGTAGAAAGTTCTCGTTAAGAGCGCTTTTTGTTTCGATTGCAATCTAAGTGCGCGCCCTCGAATCACGCTCGATCATGTAATCGTTTGACGTATTGCGAAGGAAAGCGAAAAAATCGTTGGGTGCTCGTTGCGTGCGATTACGAGGGCACCCACGAGTCACTCAACGAATCAGCAATCATCGTTATTAACGCGAGAATATTATATTTTTGCAATAACGCGACAGCCGCTGACAGAAAATAGGAGACAAATAGTATCGTCTTCCGTCTAATATATCGGTTAAAATTAGCATTGTTTTACATAATTGCATTCATATGTCGATCGACGCAAAATCACACTTTAACAAGACTCATATTTGTACGCTTCGTTCGTGAACTAGAAAAAAATCACAAGGAAAGCCGGAGCCATGAATAATCATGACACGTACTATTAGCACGATAAAGTTAACAATGCCTTATTGCTGCAAAATTGTGGAAATTTTTTTTTTTCGTTCATATCTAATTTTACGAGTAGAAAGTTCAGATTAGAGATAATCCATATTAGAATCTAATTTTCGATACGAGCAAAGAAATTTTGTTTCAGTATAATTGAGCTATCGTGATTTTATCTTCGGTTTCTCATTTTACTAATTTTCTCGATTACGAAAAAGAAGAAGAAAGATCGAAAATGATCGATACGAATTTATTTAGATCGTCGATTAGTCCCCTGTGACAACGATAAATCACGTACTCGATTTTGTTCTTTTTCCTATTTTTAGCCAAGCTATCGTGTGTCGGCAAGCATTACAGGTCGTATCTTTTTTTAACGGCGTATAACGCTCCTAACAAGAAAATCGCGTGTCGCACAGTGTTTTGAGGATCGGCCGAGACGAGTGACACGCATATTTACGGACATTATGGCCCTACGCAATGCGTGAAGCAATCAGCAAAATGTATTAGAGCTAGATACATTAAAATCACGCATAGAGGATTTTCATCCATGAGTATGTAATACATATCTAACTCACTTTTCGTAAAATGTCTCTTCTAACTTCTTCGTCGAGACACAATAATAGCTGGCGTAAAATGTAAATATTTGATTTCGAGTCCTGCTTTAATTCACTGCGTTTCGCATGATTTCGGTCAATTTCATTGTACGCGCGCGCACAACGATATCGCTTTTCACCGTTCCTCGTCCTTTCCTGTTTTTTTTTCCCGCGTCCTTTCTCCAGAAACTCCCGCAAGCGCAAACACTTTCCATTGTTCAACGACGATGACGTACAATGCCACGATGTCGGCGACAACAACGCTAATGAGCGTCGCGGCGCCACAAATCGTGCTTTGCCACAAGGAAAAGGGTGGAAATCGAAGTGTAAGTCCGAACGAGAGCGTTTCCTAAGTGTCAACGAGTGAAATCGTTCGTGTATTTTCTCTTTGTGTACCAATAGTGGAACTCGCGGGCATTTTTTTCGATTACCTAAAGAGTATTAAAAACCAGAAATAAATTAATTACGCTCGCAAATAAATTCAACTGTAGACGGATAAATAACAGAATCGAGATACCGTCGTCTTCACGATTAGACTCCAAAGCCAGGTGTATCATTGTCAGCGTGATTTCTAAGTGATAACGATCACACCTGAACCTACAAATATTGACCCAAAGCATAAAGCCACACTGCAGGTACTCAAAACCACGGGGTTTTACACTTCAACTTGCTCGCTTTACGGAACTCGTTAACCAAGGAATATGTAATTGTATTACCGACTTGAGACCCCCTGTACCGACTTCCACAATGCTTTGTCCCTCCTGCGGCGAAGTTTGCGCGTTACGGTGTACTCAACTTCTTAAGCACCCAAACATTTGGCGTGGTCATCAATATACCTGAAGCTGGAAAGAATAATTTGTTTTCCTCAAAACACAGTAGCCGAGCCCTGATCTTGCGGGATCCTCGATACCTGGGCAGAAGCAGCGCTTAAAAGGTTAAACCGCGAAGGGAGAAATGGAAACTCGAGTCGAGTCGAGGAAGTCCCGTGACGTCTCGCTCGTGTCGAGACAATAGCGCTCCGGAGGAAGTAATTCACGAGGGACTTTGGGCGACGAAGAAGCGATGTTTAGATTCTATACTTACCTATACGTATACATATGTATGTATACATAGATATACATATATCTATACGGATACGGTTGTGAAAGTGTTGGAGCGTGCAGAGGCGCGCGCGCGCGCGCGCACACATAGCTGCGCAAGACTTGGGAGAAGCAGTGTGGTATTGTCTTGACAACTTAGCGGTTATTTTACACGCTGTTAGCTCGGTAAGCTAGCCACGACTTTACCGCTGTTTCTATGCTAATGAGCGAGTCTTAAAGACGAAAGGGAGGAAGCCGGCGGAAGACGCGCGACTACACGCGCCCTCAACCCCTCGACTCGAACGCAGCTAGTTAATACCGAAACTTGCCTCTACTTACCGCGACTACGGGCCTTGAGTAGTTTAACTCCCTGCAAAACGAGGCGCTCGCTTAGGCAACTCGAGCACGTATTACGTACCTGTATACGCTCGTCCGAGTACACAGTTCCCATAAAAGACCCTTTTGCGCTGAATGCGAAATCAGTCGAGGATAGTAAAAAGTTGTTCGCTCCGCCGTTCGTGAGGTAAAATTTTCGGATGTAGTTTCGCGTCTTTGTGCGCGTTCAATCAAATCGGATATAGAGAAGTAAAACGACGCTCCTCGAAGCGTATCTCGGACGTTTTGTGTACGCCCACATTGAGAGACGGCGATCTCGATAGACTCGGATCGGTGAGTCGATCTCCCGTGCCATTGACTCGCACGACCTCGAGCATTACGGGAGGAAAATGTCGGTAACCGGCTTAAAAAGCGCGCTTCGCCGCTCCCTCCCTTCGTTCTCCCTCGCATCCGCAACTCCGCGAGGCGCCATCGGCCTGGGTATAACATGCAAATTGCCGGTTTCGAGGATTCGCGAATACGCTTCGCTCTACGTGTGGGAGGGACGAGCAGCGCCGGAAGGGGGGCGGATATATCGGAGATACACTCCGCGTATACTTTTTACCCTCCCGGGTGAGAGCTGCATGTACGGGCCAAAGTGGTATGGATCTGTGCCGGATAATCTACGAAACCGTATGATAAATCGCGAAATCGTGCAACCGGGAAGCGATCATTGCTTGTGCACACGCCGTAGAATAGAAAGCTGTAACCGAGTCGATGCATAACCGCGACGTTTAGAAAATCGATATAGAAGGTGAAAGGTTCGAAATCGTGGAAATTAGAAAAAATTTATTCATCGTTGCTACGATCTAGCGGACTTGGCTTTAAAAAATTCAGAAATTCTCTCGCTTGGGAATGCTTTAACGAGCACGGATTGGCTTAAGCTGTCTGTCAAGGGGTGGCATAATCAGATTATAAATATTAGAAACGTCTCTATTAAAAGGCAACATCAGCCACCTAATTGAGGAAGCTTCATTCCTCTTAAAACGTTGAATAAATAAAATACAGAACCACGCGTTATGCACGCTCTCCGTGTTAAAATTGTTACGTCGAGGGAGATAAAGTCATCGCGCATATAAATACATATACAAGCAGAGATGCAGAAGATGATATAAAATCCGTTTTTAACTTAATAATTTATAAACAACGCTCAATTAACGACTGCTCTACTCAAACGCGATGACTAACGAGCGAAAAAGCGAGCAGAGGGAATTTATATTTTTTCCGTCGACTTTATATCCAACTACCCTCGCTTGACCCTTGCGTAAATCGGACCCTGCATTTTATTACCGCTGGGCTCGATCTTATTGGAATTTGCGTAATTTGCGAAAGAAATAAAACGATTCGAGGTCGTATTTATACGGGGCTGTATACCGCCAGTGACCGGTCGGTACTGCCGGACGTGCGTGTTTCTCGCGATTCGTGTGTACGCGCACACGTACGGGGGATCAATGGATTCGCGGTCGAAGAACAAAGGCGCGAAGCGGAAAAGAGGCAGGACAAAGGACAGAGTGCACGAACGCGTAGGGATAAAGCGAGACGAAACTACCGTGGCCAAAAACGAGAGTAGATTTGTCGTGAAGATAGCTCTCGGCTGGTGGAGAGTAGGGACTCACGAGGCAGGATTCGTACGAGAGGGGGGCACGTGAAAAAAAAAAGTATACAGCGAAAATTTAACCGAGGGCCAAGCGCAAAGCGATTAAGTCCATTATACAGTTTTATCAGCATGTGAAAGATCTAATAGCAACCCACTGCGGGGTACTCACCTTCTCCTTGCACCGCTCGACCAATTTTCACCCCTCGAGTCTGTTCGCCTCACCACTGATGTGTCATATGTATCACTACACAACTCACGCTAACGCTCGTATTACCGCGGGACACACATACGCCAAATTGCACTCGAGCTCGCCCAACGCACGAGTTTCTATATTTGTGTAAGTAACGGCCGGTACGTACACACGGTGTGTAACTAACGAGGTTCCACTTTCCTCGCACCCTTACACATGTAGCGCTCGCAACACCTGCAGGAAATCACAACCCTCTCAACGAATGCAAATATTATCTTAATTACTATAAAGAAACAAAAACCGCTTGTTTTTCCATCGATCTCTACACTTATATCTGTCCGATTTTGATATATTATCCTTACACGTGGATTATACGAGAATTAAAATACCTTTAACATTTTTCGAGTCCATTATTTCAAGTTTGTAAGATTTTATCGTTCGTACAACGTGTCGTGTACGATCGAATGTTCGCTACTCGGAAATGAGTTTTTTTTTCGTTCTCGCCAACCGCTTCGACTAAAAGTACAAGCTATGGATGGTTTATAGTCAGTTACTAACGAGCCTAGTACAGTCAAGATTGAGAAATAGTGCTGTCGTGAGAAAACGATTGCACAGCGTAACAGTTGAGGATTGAGGGATCGATACATTTCGTTATAAATTGGGTTACAATAAGAACCGTTGGAAGAAAATAGTAAAATATTATTTTTAAATATTTTCAGAATTATACAAATACGAGAAAAGGGTTAATTCGGTTGACTGAAAATTTTCTGTAGAAACCCAAGATGCATGCTTTAAAGTGGCCTTTAGGAAGGTTTTAAGGCTCTTACTCGCTATCAATGCAAATTGTCGGTAATGGAAGCTCTTAAGGAAATCCGATCTATGCATTGAATAGACAATTCGCAAATGTCGCCGACGCCTTCTAACAATTCCCGAAGCTTTCACCAAGGTGATATTAACACGTTGAGATATATATTTCAAACTGTTTACTCCCAGTTAAGTTCGCTAAAGTGACTGCGCTACTGTCAAAGTTATACTGTTAACCGGGACGTTATGGGCGTGTTAGCGGGACATATAACCTATGTTAATTGAAAGCGAAACAAATTTCTAGATCGAAGATTTTTGAGTCGATAGGAACGAAAATTCTAAACGAATGGAAGAGAAGCGAGAAATAGAAAAATTAATTATAGCACGAAACTCCGCATACTCGACCAACCGTGTAGGTACCCTTGACAACCGAATTTCCGTGGTCGCGCCCATGAGAACGCATTACGATCTTAATGAGCACTTAGCATAACAAACGTAAGATCGGATCGGGTTGCTAAGCGGAGCCTCGCACGCAGGAGGCCCAGGTTCGTATCGCGGTGCTGTGCCGCCTCAGCGTACGCCGTACGAAAAGGGAGAGAAAGAAAGGGCGATGGTCCGAACGGCGCGATAAACGAAGGAAGGGATAGAAAGAGAACGATTCGCGATGCGCATGCGAGCGACTTATGGAGTTTAGCCGTTAACTTAACCGGCGTTTACCTTAATCTAAGATCAGCGCTCGGGTGCTGGCCGTAGCAGCACCGGTATAATGTATGGCCGTATGAATATGTATCGGACACGGTACGGGGTAAAGCTGACTCCGCGGTTTGTTCGTGTGCGTACATTTATGCGCGTGTGTACCGTCCAGCGAAACAACCACACGTTACGTTCACTCACGCTCGCTTTACCCGGTATTACGAGCGTGTTCGCAGCCATTGGTGTGATGTTTTCGATGCTCGCCGCGCACACACACTCAGCTTCCGTATTTTTTTTTTTTTTTTACATAGGCAAGAGAACTCAAAATTGGAGTAATCGATCACGTTTCTAGGCTAATTGGTCTCTATCGCGAATGCAGGTAGGTATATCGCATACCGTTTGTATTCTACGAACGTTTTGAAGGTATCGTTAATTCTCAATATGTTATCACCTATACTAACCTTGGCGATACTCCTCCTACTGTTTCATTCCGAAATGTTCCACAAGTCAATTCTTCGTCGAGAATTTATCTTTCAAAACAATTTTTCACTATGCTTAGACTATAAATTTGCGAAAAGATTTTGTACAACACGACGCGGTTAACATTTCAAAACAATAATGACTGCTCCAGCGGCATGCGCAGTCGCGTGATCAAGACAGACGCAGATGCTTCCGCTAAGCTTATCAGCGCCACTTGCGGCGAACGTCGGTACCAATCGCAAGTGGACAACGCGAGCTTTACATCAGTTTTCATGTTAATAACAATGTTTGGCGCTAGCGACGTAGTGTCTACATAGATCCTAGTTTTGGTCAAGCGACTACACATGAGAGTGGGCGGCCATTATTGTTTTGAAATATCAATCGCATTGTGTTGTGTGGACTTTTTCCTCGGGTTTATATTTTGAGTGCGAGTGTAATGTGCAGTTTTGAATTACTAAAATTTGGCAGACCCGTAATTGAAGCAAGGCTTATACGCTGAAAAGGTAGGAATAAATTATCTTACTCGGAATGTTGAAAAAATATAAGTAGAAAAATTTGATTGATATTTTGACTGTGTTTATATATTTTGTTTACTATATGTATAAAATACGATATTTAGGCTGTAATTGTGATAATCGCGAATAAAACCCGGATTAATCGATAACCGTATAAAACAAAATACAGACTGTTAAATACAACTAAATCTTCGATCAAATTTTTTTACTCGATCGGGTATTAGAGTTACGAACTTATCCATATTAATACCGCTACTCTTCAGCGAGTAGCGTTCTCAAACGGGAGATCGTCGTAATATCACGTGTCATATATAGTTAAACACTCTATGTAAGAGTTTTCTCGTTTATAAAAGAATTTCATCCAAAGTTAATTGGCAAGTGATAAGTGCTCTCTTTAACGCTCTTAACTTTTCATTTCGTCGCCCCGGCGTGTCGCAACACCCTCGTTGGGTGCTTCTCATGTTTATTTAACGAGTTTCTTATATTCTCGTTTGCACACTCGCACGAACCTCACCACATGTGCAATCACAAAGGTACTGTACTCGAAATTGGATTAACAGATAATACAGTTTTAAATTCTTTCGATGAAAGATCTAAAGAAAAACGTAATACGGTCAGCTGTATATTAAAAAGCAAATAGAAATAAATCATTTCCTACGATTTAAATCGCGAATGTATAAATTTATTTATAAGCGGGTAATCTTTATCAACTTATTTGACGACTCATAGACGACTTACTGGATACTTTAACACCTAAATCGGAAAAATGTTCTTTACCATTTTAGTGATGTCTAAATTTCTTGTTCTTTTCCCCCAACGAGAGATCTTAGCGGTTTCGCTTCGACGATCGCATTACAAGCTCCGTTAAATCTTTTTTTCGCCGCTCAACGACGAGTAAAACATGAGTTTCGCGCGTAACTGGACGACGCGATACACGTCCGGATATCCAGCTATAGCCGTACGGCTACTACGTCCGGGTGTAAACGGACGTGAAAAAATGAATAAACTATTCTTCTTCGTGTTGATAATTCGCGCCCGATTCCGCGCGAATCGGAAGCCCCTTTGTATCGCCCGACGGTGAATATTCATGCGTCTATTCCTTTTTTCGGTCTATCCCGATCGAGCTTTTAGCGCGAACAGATTAAACAGTGTATTTAATTAGCTTGGTTTCGCTGGATTCGCATCGTAGACTACCGTTTGCGTTATTGAGGAAATACATTTTCCACGTTACTTCTCGCTGCACCGAGTTGACGCAAGCATACATTCGTGCGCTCTTTTATAATGTGTACACGAACCCCAATACACTCCGAGTCATTCATTCTCGGTGAATAGTATAGTTTTTGTAAAGGGGTTTCCTATTATCCATTAATTTAATCTATTTATTTATTACTTTTATCACGAACGTAAATTGTTTTGCACGTTGCGCGTGCACGCAAACGGGCACGCAAGCGCGAGCCGCTTTGCGGAATTATTTATGCGTTCCGCTATCGGTTGTGCGCCATATGGCCACCCATCGTACATATAGGCGCGCGCGCGCTAGCGCTTATTACCACCGATCCTCGTAATTAAATGATGTCGCCATCCCTAATTTATGTAATTCTTCCATTCCTGCCAACTACTCCGTGTAATCGGATTACAGGTTTCTCCGCTGAGCGCGGATCGACGGGGCAATCTAACGGAACAAAACGAAATTCTCCCTTGCGGAAAAAATAACTTATTTTTATTCGCGTCGATAATAAGAAAGAAAAAGAAAAATATTCGAAGAGTAATGTCGTAGCTATGCAAATCGAAAGTACGTCTCGCGGTACAGCTCTAGGGGGACGATTGGACGAATTGGGAAATTCGTCGGGACCGGCCGGGAGTAACTCGCCCTTTCTCCCAGACCACCCCACCAGGTGATCGGCGTTGCGGCTACTCTCCAGTACTATCGTCATAGCTCCGTAGCGAGCTATACGAGCACTTGAGTCGAAGTAGGGAATGGGAGGGGGGTGTTTTTCAACCCCACCACTCGACTTTTACTCCCCACCCCCCTGGCGGCACGTCTAGCAACCCCCCACACCGGCACTCGACTATAATGAAAGATATTAACTACAATTTTATATCGAATTACCGCTGAAACACATTTCAAATTACTTGGGCGTAGCCGTACGTAACGGCGGAGGCGCCGAGGTTGCGCGCCCTCCCATTGGTAGCTTGATTATCGGAACGTCGAGGGATTGGAGGAACGAAGCACGGAGCGGGGCGAAGCCTGGGCGTGACGTTGCGCCGATATGGCCGCCCAGGGTAGAGCGAGAGGGAAGCTAAGAGCGAGCGAGAGAGAGAAAGAGAAGGAGAAAAGAGTGGAGGCGCCGGTGCTGGCAGCTCGCATACACAGAGTCAGTACAGCCAGACCAGTCGAGGCTCCTCGATGCACACGCAAGCCTCGCGCGCAACTTGTTCGTTCTATGCGTCGCTCGATCCCTTTAATCGCGATCGTTCGATTAATACCACAGTGAACAATCAGAGTGTGAGTAGTTGAAATTCGGTTTTCGTCATTCTCGTAAATTTACGTGTGATTTTACCGTCGATGTGACTACCCCACGTGAACAATCTGTGATAAAGTTATCTTCCCGAACAGCGATAGAGAGATCTCGACTGGACCTCTTCTCTTGTCTGGACACAATTTTACGGATTAGTAGAACAATTGGTGTATCGCAGTGCTTCATCCTGAAATACAATCTCGTCTCGTAACTAAGCGAGATCGATAATAGGAGGGATTAAACGCGACATTGAGAATCTGGAGCCGATTATAGAGTTGGCCGGGAGTGTATCGAGCGCAGAGCTCGTACGAGGGGTTGGCGCGCCTATGCATATAGTAGTACAACAAACAAACAAACAAGCACGCGTGCTCTTTGCACGGATCAGCCGCGCATGACGACTTTCTGCTCGTAATCGGTGTAAAAGTGAGAGGAAGCGGCTATTATATAAAAAATAATAATTGATAATAAAGGCATTCGTTTCGAGAGAAGAGGAAGACGAACGTAAACGAGAGCGAGGGAGCGAGAGAGAAAAGAAAGAGAAAATCCCGGAAATGGCCGAGGCGCGAGCACCTATGCGCGATAATTATGTTGAGTGGTCAATTAGCGATTAACCGGGCGGGCGGAGTCGCGTCGTGCAATGTTATTCTTTCATTCGCATAGGTAAAAGTGACGTACAGATAATATCTCGAAAGGAAGTGCACGTTGCCAAAGGATTATCGATAAATGTATGTAGTTAATTGTGAGACAGTTGTCAAAGATATACTCTCAGTGTTAATATCCTTGTGAACTGTATTTTAACCGAAGAACGGAGAAAGGGTTAAAGTGATTTACAAATTGAAGTGAACGGTGAATATACGCAACGAAGGCGTTGCCGTGTGCCATAGAAGCATCAGATAACGTCAAGATTCTGTCTCCTCGGTGTCTATCGAGTCCTGGTGCGGCGACCGAGGCGCCGACAGGCGCGCGCAGCCCCGCGGAACCACCAGCATTGTCTACGTCCGCGTCTACCGTGATGACGGTCCATCATCATCATCATCAGAACCACCACGTGGCCGCGCTTAGTGGCGTACCAGCGACCGGTAGCAACGTCACCGGTAGCAACGCGACCGGTCTCAATTTGAGCAAGATGTCCGGTCTGGACGCTCATCGACTCGATCACGTCGATCAGCGCAACGAAATGAGCATGGATCACTTGGTCGACAGACACGAGCCACTCTCGAATGGTCTCGACAGTCGCAACAACAATCTCAACGGTATACTAGCTGACAATTCGCGCACGACGCCTCAGAAACGTCGTTTCATGATATCGGACATACTAGCCCCCAACAAACGACACTGCACGGGTTTAACGAGCGCTCACGAGCCGCCGGCGAGTCCTCCATCGGCGCCCCGCGACCTCAGCGTACGTCACCAGACCAGAACGTCTTGCAAGAGCACGAGCAGTCTGAGCGAGGACAACGACGGGGCTCACCACGACACCGCTTCCGTCAGTTCCAATGGTAAGGTATGATTATACTTATGGGGGGAGGGGGGGGGGGGGAAGGATTCATATGGCGAGATGGCTGAATTTCTGCGTTTTTGTCTTTCGCATTGCGGAATCCTGAAATATTTTTTTTCTCTTCCCCTCGCTCGCCCTTGTTCTCTCGTTTCGCGACGATGATCGGTGGACGATGTCACGCGCAAGGACGTTTTTTCTCGGACGCGTCAGTCCGACCGGATGTCTCGAGAGTAGTCGCTCGAGATCTTCCTGTCGAGATAAAGGACTCGTCCGATCTTACTCGTCGGTCCCTTCGGGCGCCGACAGCGTTTAGGGATTCTAATGGTCCCAAATTGATCTTCGAAACCCTCGCGCGCTTTAATTATGTTACCCTCATTTGTTTCATTCATCTCTTTCCCACCAGGTTCCATCATTCTACTCTTCCTTCTTTGATTATCGGAATCGCGAACTGTATCTCCGGTTATATAGGGACGAATCGCTCGTCTCTTATATTATAATATATTTTGGGCTGATGGCGATTCGAAGGCCGATAGAAGGACCATTCGACGCCTATCATTTCGGATGGTGACCGCAACGTGAAATCGAACGATCGTAGCACGCGAAACGTTTCATTCATCGGAAGTTTTAGGTCCGTTAACCGCGAGTAACCTTCTCGATTTTTTCCCTCCCGTATTATCTCGTCCCCCGAATTCTACGGTCTCGTCATTCACCTTAGGGCTGCCAGAAACTCTATTTCACGTGTAATTTGCGTTACATCACACAAACATTAAGTGTTTTGCGATTTCTAGAAATGGCGCCTTCGAAGATTTCATTCATGAGTTCGTGTATCCAATTTTTACGCGTTTTCGCGGTTATACATTGAGATCACTGATCGTTAAGCTACTACCTAGCGACCTACTACTTGGCGCTATTATTAGCGTTACGCAGCGAGTCATTTGTAAATTTTTTCACTTACACTTTTTTCTTCTCTCTGCACGATCCGCGTTGATGACTTATTATTTACTTCCGCAAGTCAAATGTAGTCCTGATGTTGCTATTTACCACCAGCGTCGATCCAGTCTGAATATGAAATACCGCTTCTTGTTCGCTTGACCACTAATCGTCGCGTTTCCTGAAAAAAAAAAACATTATACACGTTACGTTAACTCTCTCTCTCTCTCACACACACAAAACACCTGCCAGTCACACGGCGCATTGTAGTCGAATTTGATTCGTACGTTCCTTACGATTTTTTTGACAGGGAGCTCATTCCAGGAAAAACCTATTATACACCGCAAAGATGAAATCGGTTTCCGGACGATCAACGTCAAGATTTCATTGGTTAATAACTACCGTTGAAAATTGAGGTTGGTTTTCTCTTCGGGTTTTTGTATCGAGAAACCATGTGGTGAATAACCCTACGAGTGAAAATCACATCCTGTTTAGGGAATCCTGCAATTACCCAATTACACAATATTATAAAGTGACTCGAAGAGAGAAGTAGAAAGGTTATAATAGCGTACGAAAACTGGCCAAGGCGGGATTTATTCGGCGTACCTATGCGCGCGCTCGGGCGCGTTTCGCGTCTATCGTGTTTCGCACCTCGCGTGCGACATGGCAAAGCGAGATCAACGACCATAAGTCGTCTGGGCAGCGCGCGCGAGAGATCTCGAGAGTCACGTTAGGATAATCAATAATCGGTGTCCTTGCCACGTTGACACGTACCGGTAACGCGAGAAGTTGGGGAGTTTTACTACTCAGCTCTATATTAATAACGATTTTTCGAAAATTGTATTTTCGATCCGGAGGCGTTGCGTCACGAGTCCTTGAGGACTCTTTGGTCGAGCGAACGTTTCTTTCGGTCGCGCAAGGCGACCGCGTGCTATCGGTCGACCGCACCGCCGCCTCTAATCGACGTAGCGTTGTTATACACGCGCGCCCTCGCTAGGGCGGTCGGATAAAGAATTAATGAGCGCCAATTAGGAGGAGCCGCGCCGAAATTAATTGGCGTCGAACACGCGCGGTGAGGTTCGACGGGGAGAAGGTGGAGAGAGGGAGCGAAGGTTGGTGGGGGTAGATGATGATTTCGCGTTGGCCATTTCCCGCGATACGTAAATTAGAAGCGATAAACGGACCCCGGTGAAATGATTTCCTCCAGTTATACGGTGAAAATTCGCCGTTTACTCGAAAACTCGGCCTAAAACGAGCGTGAAATTTCATTCGAGACTAGGAATCGTCGACAATAAAGATCTCTTTTGAACGTATCACGGTGTGAAATACTAATCCGAGGTTTGGTATCGCTCGTCGAAAAACTGCCTCCGATGTCTGGCATTGACGTCCGCACAGTGACGACGATTCGTACGGAAAAAGCGTGGAAAATCGAAATACCAATCGTCGGGCGCGAGATATCGTAGTTTTCTTCGAGTCGCGTGTTCGAGTTGTTTGTAATCCGCTTAGTAAGCCAAGGTGAAAATTGGCCGCGTCCCACAGGGGACGCATTAACGGGCCATATATATATATATTTCTGAATACGAGTGGCGTCTATAGGTATAGGTACACTGGCGGTCCTCGATCTTCACGCCTCCCCTAGTTCCCCACCCTTGTATCGCTCCTGACTTTTTCGCGAGCGAGACTAATCCGAGAACCGGAAATGATTGGCAACCGTTTAGATCCCGATGAGGGATTAGCGCTCGCGCGCACGATCCAGAAACGAAAACTCGTCGGGCTCGCCGAGACGAAAGCGACTCGAATGGGTCCTTTTCGCGCGACACACCCGAGCTCCGGCACGAGAGAGTTGGATCGCGGCGAGAACTCGACAAACGAAAAGAGCCCAGCTGTCAGTTCTTCGCTGACGACACAATCGTCCGACGGATTAACGTCGCGATCTGGATCCGCGCACCGTCGGAAACCCTCGGAACGGAGAGCACCTCTCCATCTCGCTCCGTGTCAAAGGGTGCGCCCGAGAGGAATTCGTCGCGGGAACGTCTTTAGAAAGAAAGATAAAAAAAATTCATTTCCATTTCCGGTCCACGAAGAATAACGAGTAACCGATCGGATATCTTTTCAACGCCTCGAAACATCTCCTCGTTCCGATGAAAAACTTCATCGACTCGACATTCCACCTTGTCCCGCGTTATCGCCCCTGCGCGATCTACCGAAATCTAACGAAACAGGTTGTATATGTTTCTCATTTTTCTTCGGTTTTCGCTATACGACGTGACGACTGTAACGTATTCGTTGGGATTCATGCGGTTGGTTTTCAACACCCAACTAACGAGATTCACGACGCGGCTTAAGCCCCTTAACTACCTCGTCAGTCGTTGACAGTGTTGACCTCGGACTACCGCGATACCTTTTTTTCTGAAATGGCGCGTGCATATGCGCGCTCGTGAGAATTAATCGATTCGTGCCGATAACGTCGTTAATTTGCCGCGAGAACAAGAGAAAGCATCGGTAGTAGAATCGTTTAGCCATGGAAAAACTACGAGGGGAACGGATTAATTTTCAAGACCATTTACGAAATTAAAATATTTTCCATGAATAAAATTTATTTTTAATTGGAGTGGAAAACACTATTCGCCCAAGCCGATGCGTTAACGCGCTCGGAAGAAAAAAACGAATGAATAATCGCGAACTTAGCGGCTCGGTGCTGAACGCCCCGGGAGTTAATCGGACAATGAATATTGTTCACGACGCTTGACTCTGCGACCGCGCGCACTGTCGGAAAAGGAAGAGGGGGAAATAATTAATCATGTACGCGTAATCTCAGACATCGACTAACTTGTAAACAGTGCCGTGCGTATATGAGCTCGCGGTCTCTCGCAACGGTTAAAGAACGCGCGCAATATGACCGATAAGAATTTGTATTACAAAGCAGCTCGCTCGTATAAACTCTATTATACAAGAGAGAGAGAGAGAGAGAGAGAGAGAGAGAGAGAGAGAGAGAGAGAGAAAAGAAGAGAAATAGTTTATGGCGTGGAGATCCGGGATAAGCGTCAAACGCTTAATATGAATTCAGATAACCGCTAATTGCGCTGTGGGTGATTTAATCGATGATACATCCGCGTCGGAATACAGACGAATTTGAATTTCCAAATGAATTGAATTTCGTTAATCTGCCGCGATCGGGACTCGAAGAACGCAAGAAGAGCTTTATGCTTTGTTCGCGCGCCTAACGATGAATCTTATCGAGCTAATGGCTCATTTATCGTCTACCGACTGTATGTGTTTTTTCCCTATTGTTCATTTCGTTAATGAATTTTTAATCGCGGATTATTTGTTCAACGTCTCTGAGAACTGTTCGAGACGGAAGAGACAATTTCGAAGAAACGGTTTACGCTCTGAGAATATTTTTTTTCTTCGAGCCCGCGTCGATTGCCGTCGTCTAGAATGTTGTTTCACGCGGCGGGATTGTCGGACGACGCTGTGAGATCATTTGCCGAAATTCTCTCTTCCTGGCGTGTCGCACTAGCCAATCCCCCGTGGTCGTGCGCGTGCACCTCGCAATTAACACGCTACGTTTCGGTGGACGCGCGTATATACATACACACACTGGTTCGTTGGCATAGGCCACTTGACGAGTCGCTAACACGACTTTTGCGTGACCGAGCTCGCGGGAGGTGGCAGAGGTGGGACGGGGGGCTGGTCGCCCTTGACGTATCGCGGAACCGATTTTCGTCCTCGGCTGCGCGAATCCCGTCTCGTGCGCGCCGTGTCCGTGTGCAAATTGCGGCTCTCGAAAATCCCCCAGTGAAAAAAAATGAAAAAAGAAAAAAAAAAGAGAACGCTGACGACGAGAAGGCATGTCCCCTCTATTTTAGGATTTAAGCGGTCCGTTAGGGTCGCGATCATTGTGCTTGACTTTAGACTCCCCTCGTCACAGCTCTCGAGGCCTCTTTTTTTTCGCTGTCATTCGACAGCCGTTCGACAATCCTCTTCTTCTCATGACGCGATTCGATACTCGTTCCGAGAGAATCGGAGCACGATGCGTTATGCAACAGCGTCGCCAGTGCGATCGAAGAGAAAAGAATTTCTCGATAAAATAAAGATACGATTCGCGTCTTAATTTACGTCTTGTCATGGAGAAGCCGGCACTTTGATAAATAATTTCCATTCACCGACGATACGGTATGCGCACTCGAAATTCGAGAAACGCACGGCCTGTAATACGTAATGTTAGGGCTCGATATATGTAAACGATATAATTCGATACGATATTAACTCTTGATCGCATTTTTTTGCGTATAATGTTTCTACGTGGCGACAGATCATCGTTCGCGCGTTACTCGATACACCGCGATGGTCTCCCGTGTTGCGTCGTGTGTTACGATCGACTATGCACGTGGGCGGAGTCGCGGATACGTTTACGATACGAAATGCGAATTTCACGAGCGGATTCGAACGGAAACGTATAGCGGAATAGTTACGTCCCTTGGTGATTTCGCTTTTAATTGGATTTTCTGCTATACCACCTAAAAATTCCGTACGCGTTCAGCCTTGGTGTTCTTTTTCCTCTCCGCGAAAACGTTCCGAAAAATGGACAACAAAGCTTCAAACCCTCATAATATTGTCCCGACTACGTTCACCTCTCTCTATTCCGCTTTATCCGAAAAGGTGGCGACTCGGTAACGCAATACAGAGGCGCGGGGTCAGATTCTGTCCCGTTGGGGGCCACAGCCCCTGCACACAATGTCCGTCGTGCAGAACGACGGTAGGAGTGACTAGAAACGTGAGGTCGAGCGTGCCGGCCGCGCTGTGACGAGAATTCGTTTACGTCCTTTTTACCCCGCATATTATTTCAAGCATGTAGAGAGAGGGAGTGAAGTGCATTAAAAAGAATAATTTGACATTATAGCGGTGACGTATGATTGTCGCGTTAAATGCGAGAGCACGTAACGCGGAAAACTGATGCTTCGAAAAAAAACCGCCGCTGGTATCGTGATTTTCGTTCTCTCTCTCTTTCATCTTTTTGTTTCTATTTCTCTTTTTGGTACGACACAATGATACACAAGCGCGAATCCATAGAGCGCTCTTTCTCTCTACTTACTCGCCGGTGCACTCAGGACGAAATATAAAGCAATAAGCAAATAAAACTGCGATGCTCGCGCACAATGGAGCCACCGCGCCGTCACAACCCCGTCGTCCAACCTCCACCCTTTTCCAGCCGCACACAATCGCCGCTGGTGTGTACCTGGCGTCGACCGTAAAGCGCAAAGCAACGCTTTGCGAAAAGTTTTATTATTCCCATTTTTACGATTCGACTGGCTGGCTCGACGTCGCGCGATTCATTCCCACCCAGCGATCGAGTTATTTTTACCAAACGAGTTTCAGTCATCGGCGAAAATTCTTTTAATCTAGATTTCAGAAAATTTTCCGGAGCGTCTCGTCGAAATAAGAGAGTTTAGAACGCTGTGCGATAATAAGCGCGACGTAGAACAACGTCACTGCCACGATGGCACTAATTGCAACGGTCGCATAATCGCTCGATAAACATCCTGTTAATCACGCTTTTATACACCTTGCACAATGTGCCGCTCTCGTCTGTCTCACACGCAAGCCCCTCGTTTTCAACCTTGTGTACAGTATAGCTGAAATGGACAGCGTATGACACTCTGTAAAAAGCACCTGAGAAAAGCAACAATTTTTTTCGTTCTCACGTATTGCATTCTCTCATCGCGTTCCCTGCGATGCGATAATTCGCTAGAATTATAGAAATTATCAAGATTAACTCTTCTTCATCGCAAATATCAAATTTTTCTCGTATGTTCTCTTCAACTAGAGTCGCTATATTGTAGTAGAAAACACTTATCCAAAGTTACCAAAAGAATATCGCGCAGTTTTATCCGACGGACCGCGATGGTACGACACAAAGCGAGAAAGCTGGTGAAGTCCCGCGTACATATAGGAACAACACCGATACGCCAGGATTCGTTGTTACGCGTTTGTACACACATACACATACGCTCTCGCGAGTGCACACGCAAAAGTGGCTACAAACGCGCTTAGTACGTGACGCGATGCGCGGCAGAGGAAAATACGGGGAAAAAGGAGAATGAAGAGCGTCGGTATAAGCGAAGCGGGATGGAGAACGAAAACAGCTAGCAAAGTCGTCGGGTGGTTGGTGAATCCTCGAGTTACTCCAAAGCCGGTGCGGAAAAGTTCCGTCTAACGTCTTGGAAGTGTCTCAAAAAGAGAATTCAGTCGACAAGCGCTGCCTCTAAGTGTATCACATAGTAAATTTAGTTTTCCGACCTCTCTCCACCTCTCTTTCTATCCCACTATCTATCTCGCGTTTCGCTATCCTCCATTCGCTTCGAAAAGACGTACCACGGCTCGACCGGTTCTACCTCGGAGACCGCGCGTCTACCCAAATCGACGTAGGAAAATCTTTCTGGAAGTCGAGTTTTTTTTCGCTCTCCGTGCACACGTTCGTTTCGTACGCGAGAGACTCTGGGACTCGGAGCCGTTTTAAAATTCTCACGATATACGAACGACGAACGAGGATACGTAATCGTACTTTAGGAACCGTTTCGGCAACAATATCGCGAGTGATTTTCGATCATCCCGGAATTCGCGAGTGTAATTTAGCGAAACAAACTCGGTTGTATTGGCGAATTACCGGTTCGACGGGAGTTTGCGCCACTATTCGATAGGAGAAGGAGACGAGGTAGGAGGAGGTTTATATAGATCCGCCATGTTGGAGGATGGGGTGCGGAGGAGGTATAGTCGAGAAAGCGCAGTATACGCGGACCGTTCGAGCGAATCTCGGCCGATCAAACGGGGGCTAAGAGCTACGCTTTCGCCCGGGTTAACTCAATCCCCGAGCTTTCTACTTCCCCGCTGGCAACCCAGGACCGCTGGCGTATACGTAGACCTCGATATGTGTACGGTACGCCCGAACTTGCCCCACCACCCACGACCGTTCCAATCGATGAACTCGCGACAACGGGCCTTTAGATACTTCAGAAGCCCTGCTCTCGTCCTCCTGGGAATCGTCCTTTCCACCTCCTGTAGCTCTCTCTCTCTCTCCCTCTATCCCTTCGGGACGATCTGTATACCGCGAAGGCACTGAAAATCTTCGATTTCCTCCGCGAAACGAGATATTCTCCCTCTCTTGACTTTTCAATACGCGGCGAACTTGTATCGCATCCGATAATCGTCTGGAAATTTGCGCGATACGAATTTCAATATGCGCAAATTTTGTCGAACGAATGTAAAGTTACGATATCGTTTTCTCCGATAGGCGTGCACACGTGAAATAAAAAATAAAACGAGAACGAGGCAGACGCGTTAACGAGGTTTGGGCAGAGTGACGAGTGCGTTGTACGGGTTGGGGTGAGGGGACGCGAAACGATCGCGATTCCGCAATTGGAATTCTCTTACGCGGCATACGGTGTATAGAACGCGAGGGTGGACAGTGTGCGCGCACAGCAGAACGTATATACCGACGTATATCGGGCGTAATCGGTTTCCTCGGGGGTATCAAATCCCTCTTATTCAAAGGAGCGAGGAAGCGAGAGCAGGATGGAAAGAGAGAATCGAAGCGGCGCCGAGGAGGGGATAATTTGCGGCATCTCGCGCGTCTGCGTGGTCCAATCGGCGCTTCGGCCAATCGCGTCTCGCGCCGAGCGCCGCCGCCACCGCCGTCGTGTGTCGACTGAGGAACAAAAGGATCTCTCTCTTTCTCTCCCTTTACGATGTGCAACCGAGAGACGAGAGATTCCCGGACCAATCGGCAATCGCGAGCCACAGAGGGAAGCGCAAAAACGAAAAGCTTCTCCCCCTTTCCAACCCCCTCGCGCTCTACCATCGATTCCCAATACGAAAACAAAAGCCCCACGGTGCTACCTCGAATGTCGATTTTGTGCATTCGCCTCACCTCCCGCGCATTCGCCACTTATCGAAGTCTACCTCTCTCTCTCTCTCTCTCTCTCTCTCTCTCTCTTTCTTGATACTTCCGACGATTTATCGCTCCCGATAATACTACCGCCATGGAGAATCCTCGACGATACATTTAAAATAGGAAAAACCTGATTGTACAGCCCGTGTAAACGTATATGGTTGATTTTTTGTTCGCTAGGCAAGGAAGACGATCCTAGCAGCTCGACCTCGAGCTCTATTGGCAACTCGCAGAGCAAAAAGCAACGAAAGGCGCGTACGGCCTTCACGGATCACCAGCTCACGACCCTCGAGAAAAGTTTTGAAAATCAGAAATATCTGAGCGTGCAGGATCGCATGGAATTGGCCGCCAAACTCCAGCTGACCGATACGCAAGTCAAAACGTGGTACCAAAACAGAAGGTAGGCATGATATTACATAAAAAACTGTTACGTTGAGCATCTGTCATATCCTACTAATTCGCTATAGTTTTTACTTTATACATTTTTTTACCATTTTTCCTCCGTCTTCCATTTCGTCGCGCCTCTCTACGAGAATCGTCCGCGCTAACCATCGTTGAGGCAGCTGTCGATTTCGTTAACGGAAAATGGAACGATGTAATTAATCTATCCGAAACGTTGCGATTTCGAGCGATTACACGGAAAACAGAAGATCCATTTGTTTTCTAAGTCTAGGTTATTATGGAGTGGACTCAAGATCCGATCCAAAGGCGGCACTCGGTTCTTTTGTAAATTCGACCGAGTCGAATCGGTAAATGGGAAATGCGTCGACTAATGAAGGACTTGTTTTCGTGGTTGAGATTCTAAATGCCTCGTCACTTTTATCCTGCTTGCGGGACGTATCGTGCTCCTCGTTAGAACCTTATCGATCGGGTATATACTTTCTTATTCATAATCGGTACCGAGAAAACAAAAAGTAATAGCCCGACTGAAATGAAGTCGGTAAAGCCTCATTTGGAGTCTATCGATCTATGAGAAAAACCACGACTGGAAGGTTCTCGATGAATTCCCGATCGAATTACGGCGCAAGATTAATCCCGTATTCGTAAACGTGCTCCACGGTTTCGTCGAAGGCAATTTCCGCCGGTGACCTTTTTTTCCTCGCTTTTTTCTTCCGAAACGGACAAATGCCGGCGCAAGAGAGAGAGAGAGAGAGAGACCGAGAGAACGATCTCGCGTTCGCTCTCCACGGTTAGCCCGATGATTAGCGTTCCGCCCACGAATTGGGTCCCTCGTGACTCGTGACTTCTTCCGCCAATACACGTAGTCGACGTTTAAAGGTTTAGACAAGCGCGGCGATCGGGCCCTCGCTCAAAAGAAAGCGAATCGTTAATGAGGATCTGCCCCGGACACGACGCTTTTTTTCGATTGTTACGAATTCGTAGCGGTGCGCTCGCGCGCGCATGGTAGCTCACTGTGTCATTAGACTGTCAATTACCGACCGTCGAGAGAACGCGCGCGCGCCCTCGTAATGACAGACGTCGAGCTCTGCCATGCGTTGCTGCCGCTTCGAAAATGAGAAAAAAGGTGAACGTAAAAATTGGACTACCTGCACTCTCACGACTGCCGAATATGCTCGATATCTCGAATCTCGCTCAACGGGTTCGATCGAATCGCTTTTTTCCCATTTTAACGATTATCCGCAATCGACAAAAAGAATTTTCTGTAAATTCCGATCTGGCTACACCTTCTAAAGTATACGTGGGTAATTAATTTTCGTAAAGGTCGAGTATCAGCTAGACGCGGTTAATTATCCGTGTTCGGCGGCGCGAGTGAAGAGAATGAGGTAGTTGGGATCCGGAGTGGGTGGATCGTGGAATGGGGTTTTGGCGAATTAGTCACGTGGGCGCGTGTGCGACCAAACGAAAAGGTGCGTGCTATACGCGCACAAAATCCGCGCGTGGAAAATTAGCGAACGGTTGGCGTAAGTGGGAGAGCAGAGAGAGAGAGAGAGAGAGAGAGAGAGAGGAAGGGAGCGAGAGGAAGGGAGCGAGAGGATATAAAAAGAATGAAAAAATAAACGAGTCAAGAAGTATGGCTTCTTAAGTGCTCGCTTAAAGTTTTGTTGCTCGCACTTGCCGACGTGGTGATGACTCGACGATTTCTGGCGTCGTGGCGCCGACCACACCTCGGGCGCCACGGCGACGGATTATCCGTCGTTTCTTCTCCCTTTCGGCGAGCGGCGTAAAGAAGAGGCCGACGAGTTACCGCCGCGGTGTTACGTTGCAGACTCGGAGCGAATCGGTCGCGCCGGTGCGCTAATCAACCCCGACAACGAGCGTGCCCTCACGATCGTTAGCTTCGCTATTGTGCCGGACCGCGCGCGATACGTAATTAATTATCAAAAGGTACCCGATATTTCGACACGCTCGCTTTAAACCAACAGTCATTGTTTCTGTTCGCTGTTTATTGCTCTTTTTCGTTCACTCTCGCTCTCACAATATCTCTTCGCGGTACTTATGAAATTTCAATAAACGAGCTCTTTTTCATTGGCTAATTATCCATAGATAAATTTAATAAACTGTCGTTGATGAACTGTCGCGAACTGCCGCAGAATTTGACTTCCCGTAGTAAGATCGGTGAGTTGGTATTCTCGTTGTGCTGCATTCGTATAAACGGAATATAAGCGCATCGACATTCGTGCATATAACGTTTCCATCTCGGTTCCTCGTTCGACAAGATTTACGCGTTCAGACTCATTATACCCATTTATGCGTTCCGCGAGGAATTTATCGCGCTGCGATCGGCCGCTTTAACTGCCACTCGTTACTCTTTAACGGCACATCGGTTTGACGTTTACGCTGTTATTCGGATCGATGCGCGTTATCTGCTCGTATGTTAACGAAAATTATTGCAATGCACCGGCCTGCACCGCATCGAGATCGATAAGATACAAATTAGCGTTAAAGTGCAAAAAATTCTTATCCGTGGCTTCTCGATTAGCTCTTTAGGTTTTTGTTCGGTGATTAAATATATCATCGAGGTGATTAGCGAATTAACATTACGACCCGGTTTACGAGATCGAGAGGAACGCACGGCATCGGAAGAGTCGATCGAAGACGAAAAATAAGGCCGAGTGAGAAAAAATTCGAAATGCACTATCGAGCCACCGCGCGAACCGTTCTAGAATTACCAGTCACGTTATACCGAGAGAAGGCCAGATCCTCTCTCGCGCTCGCTCACGCACGATATATCCGCGATTGCGCGCACTCACGAATCGAGATTCGCACTACGGGCTTGCGCGCTCGCGTTACGCAAATACGGCGCCACGTTGGCTTGAAATTGCGCCTCGTTTTTCCACTATCTCGGATCGGACTGATTGCTCGTTAGAAGGGGAAAAATTATATATCAAATCGGAGTAATCTCCTCCGCGAAATAAACGACCGATTTACCCTCGTTAATTTATGTAATAGGGAAAAAAAGAATATGAGAACGAATTTTAGATAAAAAATATAACAATAATCGTTGGGAAAAATTCTTCGTTTCGTCACGACCCATCCATGTGTCTCGGTGGAACGAGCCATGCGTGAAATCTCGAATCTCGACACTGTCGCGATGATCCACATCGATAAGCGGATAATTCGCAAGAATCTCAATTTATTCGTGATTCCATTCGCACGAAAATTTGCTTAATACCTGTGGCACGACCGCATACTTCGGTGTACACATTGTGATGGCCTGGCAACGTGGTTAGTGTAGCATCCCCGAGAACGAGATCCCCGTGAGCGCGCGGTACCTTTCACACGGTTTTTACGCTTGTTATGCGCGATCAGTCTTGAATCCACAAACGATCCTCGTCGACTTCGCCGTTTGCCCGCTGAAGTTGTCCAGCGCATTCTCGTTCACGGGTTCTGCTTCCGAAGTACCGAGAAAAATGCCCATTTCTCGAAAACGAGGTACGACAATTTTTCGACCAACCCACATCGGAGTGTACACACCGAGCTGCAAATCCTACCTCGTCTTGTGAGAATCCATCCGGCGAACTCTCGAGTTGCTCTCAAGGCCTCCTCGTCGTTGCGATCGGGGGCCGGAAGAGCACCCGCGAGCTTCCCACGCCTCTCGCAAAACCGCTTCATAACGGACTATTTTATACGTGTCTTTTCTCGACTTCGCGTATATATTTTAGCCTCGCGAAGTTATACGAATCGCGAAGTACGAGAAATATAAAAATCGGAGAACGAGGCTAACAGCGCAACGATAACGATACGCATTTCGTACTTGATTACCCGACAACGTTGCACGCGCACAGGATCAACGATCGTGAGAAGATACATTTCAACGAGCTATCGCGCATCCTATATCTATAAAACCTAATTACATTCGCGTGCCCATTCTCATCCCTGTTTATAAATTGTTATTATTTTCGTACGACTTATACTGGGATCATACGTGGATATTCCGACCCTGGTTTTATACATTTATTTATATCTTATTTGTTTCATCTTTATATTATTTTTAGTTTAAATAGTTACGAAATCGCGTGACAGTGAATTTTGTTTACAGAACCGATTACTGTTCCGATAATGTTTAATAGTGCAACGTGTTTTTGTTTTCCCTGCACATTAAGGGGTACGCACAAAAGGGGGTAGCACGATGTAATTACATAATTGTCACCGTAAACGTCTCGTATCGCGTTCTAGACCGCATCTATCCCTATAGTGGCACATGGGGCGACAGCGCATTCTGTCTCGTGATCGCTGAGGCGAGTAATAATTCGAAAAATATGTCGTCCTCTTCGCTGTGGTATTGTCGTCGAGGATGGTTCGCTCGCACCAGCTCGATGTATTAGTTTCGAGCAGGCCAGTAACCGCAAAAGCGAAACCATTATAAATACATTAAGTATATATGTGTAACTCACGGTTGCAGCATGGCAAAGTCCGTTACTCGTTTTAATCGATTTATCATTCGTTTGACAAAATTCTCAAGCCTACACTCGTTCGTATCGTAAAAGATGTGCATAAACTGTTTCGACGAGTCTCAGGGATGAGACTATGCAAACTATTTATTTAGAATAGAGCAATGCGCGTTGCAAGATGAAAACGAATCGATCGAGCTGGTGAAATCCGACCTCGCCCTTCTTTCTCAACCCTCCGGAGGAAAGAACATCGTCTCGCGCTCGTGCGTTTACGACCGAGAAGTCGACGATCATTAGCGGGCAATAGTGGCTCGATCTTTCCACGTTTCTCCGCTCGCCACCCTTCGCTGGTATTACTTCTTCCTAAGCGTCTGTATTTCTTACCTTCTCGGAACGTTTCGATTTCGCCCTCTTATTTACCCTCTCCTCGGAGCTCTTATCGAGATCCGCAATGGTTTCTGCGTCGACTGCTTCGGGGCGATAAATCAATGACTCTGTCTTTCCACGTCTTTTTTTTCCACCACCATTCATTCTACGACTCGCTTTTCTTGCGAACTATAGAGACGAATGGCACAAAGCAATTAAGGGTGTTTTAGAGTGGTTGCACTCGAAATCACTGGCAAGGTGGGGGTATTAAAAAACATTACTCATCACATAATCGCACGAGCGGTTTTTACCACGGTAATTCCCCCCGCTCTCTTTCTCTTTCTCTCTTCCACAAACCGGCGCGGCGTCGACAGAAAAATGAGAAATGATCGTTGCTCGATTCAGAGGGCCCTGTTTAAAATTCATGAACGATTTTACTGCTGTACATCCCCCATGGGTACGTATACTGGGCGCGTATTATAGCGCGTACACGGGCTGTCACAAAAGGTCGAGCGGTCCGTATCGGATGGTGTGGCCCACATTTCCGAGCGGGCTGCGTAGATCGGTACTCTCGCGTATCTAGCGAGTACGAGCTCACTGCTCGAAATAATATTAATTGTCGAATTTTCCGTGCGAGTTGCATATCCGTTAGAACCGCTTTGTCCCTTGCCAGCCTCGGATCTCCAGATTATTAATTACACCCGACAAGAGCGTCCGCGTGATCCCGCCGCGGCAATTTTCCATCCCCTTCCCGCTCTCTCGGCTCTATTTATTCGACAAACGTATAAAATTCGCGTAATTCCTTCGAACAATTTTTATCCACGCCCCGCATATAGATGGGAATAATGAACGTACAACGAACATTAGTAACGCGAGCGATTTTTCTCTGATTTTTTTTTTTATCATTTCTGAACGAAAAATCGCGTTTCGTGTGATTTACAATCGGCGTTCTTTGTCGTGCGCGACTCGATTTTTAATCATCAACGACTCTCGGAAGTAATCACGGGGATTTATTTTTTCTGCGCGGTATATGTACATCGATATGCACGCGATTTCGTACATTCGAGTCGAGGATTCATTAACGAGCAATTATGCGAATGTAAATGCTCATTTTAGCTATGCATTAATTCACGTCGCTGGAACTCGATCGTCTCTCGCAATTATCGAAATTCCGTGATATGGAAACGCGTTTGCGATATTAACTCGACCATCGGAAGTTATAGGTGGAAAGATCGTTGGAAAAATTGTACCCATCAATTAGGGAAAATAAATTTTTTCAACTTCGAAGCGAAGAATACATTGACAATTCGCGAGAACGCGTATACGTAGTGGATTACTGGAAAGCCAAGGTGAGAAAGGTAGAATCTGCGAGCGGTTATCGAGAGGGTAAATCGAAGCGTAAACTCGCACCTCGACGAAGACGGGTTAGAATTTCTCGGTACCCGTTCGAGAAGTTTGCGGAAGAGCGAGTCGTGCGTGCACCGTCGTAAACAACGCATCGATACGCGTGTATTACATTTTTTTGCGATTCTCCGGAACGGCAAAGTACAGTGGTAAATAATCCTTCATGGAATATATATTCAAATTTCGATTGAGGTTTTTTTCTCGTTTTATAATTCTCTTCCCTGCTTTTATCGAGATTTAGCAATTTCACCCTAGCGCGCTCCCGCGACACGTTCGAGCCCGATCTAAGGGCGCTCGATGTGCGTGGCATGATACGCGATGATTAGGCACCCGAGCTCCACGGGCTATTTGTTAGTATAATAAGGCCCGCAGTGTGGTCAACGTAACCACTTGGCGGCACGCCACCGCGTTTTAGCGTAATTGTCCCAGATCGCTGGGGGATTTACATACGCGAATGGCGAAGGGCGAGAAGCCCCTCTTTCTCGACGGGGGTGGGAACGAATGGCGCGAGGTGGCGATGCGGGGGTGGGTCAAATTGCGAGCGAAAATCGCGATGGCTCCGCGTGCGCAGAGACGCCTTCCTCTCTCTCTCTCTCTCTCTCTCTCCCTCTCGTTCTCTTTCTCTCTCAATCGCTGTAATACCGTGCCAAAAAGCACGGATCGATAGTGCATAAAACATTGACATCCAAAAGCACTTTGTAATTGAACGATTACACATAATAACAGACATACCGTAACGTCGTAAATTTTGACTTTTTCAGAACAAAGTGGAAACGTCAAACGATCGTTGGCATCGAGATAATGGCGGAGAACAATTACGCGATGGCTACTCTGCAAACGCTCTATCCGGTCGTCCCGGGCGCGTCACCAGCGGCGAATCCAGCCGCCGCCGGACGCTACTGGCCGTACACGGGTGCACCGGCGTTGTATCCGAACAGCTGGTTCTATCAGCAGAGTCCGGCGGCGATGGCGCTACCGAGGCCGCTCGCTTACAAGCTCTATCCGCAAGCGGCGGTCCTCGCCGGCCCGAGCACGCAAACTGGCTCGCTCGCCGCGAGCTCGACGCTCGCGAACCTCGGCAATTACTACAGGGACAACACCGACATCACGGTGGGAAGCAGGGACGGTCGAGGTCCCCTCAGAAGGGACAGGAGTCCCAGTCCGGATAGAAGCAGATCGCCGGTACCGCGGAGAGACGGCACGCCGCAGAGTATAACGGCCCACAGCGACGACGAGAGCATACACGACATCTAGGACACGGACAGACGAGAGGACGCGGATTCTCGAGACTCGTTCGTAGATGAAAATCCCTACCCCCTTCTCACCCTCTGCCGACTCGGAGGATAAAGGTGGAGGAGTGGGAGTGAAAAAACGGTACTCGTAAATTTTCGCAACGCGTCGTGTGCAATGCACGCGATCGTGACGATAAGGAAACGAGCGCGCGCTTATAACCGACCGGACAGATGCGATCGGCGAGCGCGCGAAGACAGGTGCGAGAAACGCATACGAAATCGTTCGCCGATCCCTCCGCACGAGTGGTAGTTACCTCCGATTTCTTCGAAACTCGGTCGAGACCAGTGAGCAACGACGATACCCCGGAGATTTTTTTTTCCACCGTTGGTAATCGAGTTTGCGCGGGTAGATTCGGGGGTGTTTGGCCGCGATTTCGAAAAGGTGGAGAACAGGAAGTGGAATGACAGGCGCAGGACGTCCGGTGAGCCCCACTCCTCGGCAGGAAACCCCCGAGAGCGCGGTTAACCGAACGCATCGTGATTTCGATAATCGCGTGACTCCTGCGCGAGGGGGGAAAAACAAACTCTTTGCTGCAGTGAGTGAAAGTGAGGTAAAAAAAAAACACAATGTCGAGCGACCGGATTCGAATTTTCGAGAGTATTCATACTGTATATTATTTTCGTTATAATCGTAAAATCGATGTAAACGCGAGATTATTCGAGCTTGTTAAATTATTTTTTTTAGGGAATCTCGAAATTTCGAAATCGATCGTTCGCGCAACGACCGGTTTGTTCGTGGGCGCTCGGACGAGTCACGACGACGTCGCGTGAATTGCGCAGTCGCGCCAGGAAACTGGCCAATAGACGACCCGAACGCGAATCTACAATTAATATGACATTAGGGCGAGCCACGTTGGGAGGGATATCTTTTTAGCGTTTGCGGTGGAAAGAAATCCAAAATGACACGAAATTATACGAGCGGTTGTTAAAAAAAGGAAAAGTAGAGAGAAACGATAAATGGGTGCCGAGCAGACCCTACAACTACAACTCAAATAACCGCCGTGTGCTGTCCGCTCTTGGAACGCGAAACTGGCACTTTGTACATATAAATTGTAAGTTAATCAATATCGAGATATGGTAATTGGAATCGTGGGGACGTGAACCTGGCGAAATTCGGACCTTACGCCTGCGACGATCTTGAAAATTGACCGACAGTGACGTAGCTAGGAATTCCGTTTTTGGAATTGAACGTTTCGTCAGCTACCGAGAGAGACACGAGAAAGAAACCAACGATGGTCGAACTACCATTTTTTCTCAAGCCAAACTCGTCCGTTTGCAAGTTCCTTATACAATATTACATACGTTTCTTGCGACGATTATTTCAATAAATTTAAACATTTATATAATAATCGAAAAAAATACTATCTCGATACTACCCCAAAAAATGAAGAGTAATCGTTACGAAAATTATACTAAATTATTATTTATTGCGAAAAAAATATTAAGTGTCGATGTGTGACTACTACGTATAAAATTATCATACGGAATAGTAGCTAGAACTGACGATCAGAATTTCTGTTGATCTACGCTATTCGCTGAAAAACGAATACGGAAAAATGTATATACAATTCGAAATAATCGTGTCGTAGTCGATTCGACTGTAAATACGCGGTTGCAACAATTTGAGAGCAAATCGTACGTACATTGAATTATAAGTAAGAATAAAAAGAAATATAGCATAATGATAATAGCGCGAGAGGCGTAAAAACAAGATCCTAATCCTTCTACTAGATCGTAAGTCGAAGCCAACTCGAGATGCAAGAAGATATTTCAGAATATTTTTCAGATTACATTATAGGTAGCAGAGCGTTACAGCGCGTTTCCGCCCGGTCGAACGTCGTTTATTTATCGCGTGCATGTCGAGAGAGAAATCAGTATTAGGAGGAATTTTGTTTCGTTAGTACAAATTTGGTCGTACCACTTGTTCCTACGTTTGTATCGGAAAATACCGACGAATGGTTCGATTCCGCAAGAGACACGACGCAAGGCGCTCGATAACGACATACCAGTATTATGAGTGTATAAAAATTAGATTATACGTTCTTAAAGGCATTGGATGAGAGCAATTGAGCAATTACGACGTTTCATCAAAGGCGTCGATAAACGATCGGTCCTCACGGTATCGTCTGTTTCTAGAATTAAGCAACGCAGCAAGAAAATTATATAGCGCGAATATGCTTTGTAAAATAATGTCTGTATAGCGAGAATTATTATATGGAAAATATATTATAATAAATTTACCACTGTCGAATTTTTATTTACACGCCCATTTGCCTTCTATCGCTGACATAACGAGCGCACACTCGATACGTCCAATTCTACCCCCGTCTGGGGAATGTATATGTACCAAGCTATATCGATTCGCTCGCATTATTCACGCTCGGTGCTTAGCTACTTATTACCCACGCAAATCGAATCGCGTTTCTTTCAACATCACGCGCGTCCGCGTGCTCGAATGTGTATACATATACACACGTATGTCGTATATACATGTTCGCGCGCAAAAAAGAAAAACGAGAATCACGATTCGCATAAATTACGAGGCACACGAGCAGGCCACGTTACCCGGCATTTGCGAAACGGTGAATGGTCGGGTTTCGTTGTCGCTTGTCAATCGTCAGCGCGGAGAGCTCGCTGGCTGGTTGCGCCCGCGCACACACGCTTGACCGTCGACCGACGCCCGCGTTTAAACGGATCGATCAAACGTCCACACGATACATAATGCACGGCTTTTACGGCAATCGACGTTTGCACGAAACTCGACCGTTCGTTAAAATTTTCTCGTCTCCTTTCTTTTATCGCGTTCGATCTCTGTTAACGTCCGAGCGCGAGCTAATCGCTCGAGTTTGAAATCCGAGGGAAAGGAAAGTTTTTCGGACGCTCGGCGCGTCATCGCGTCGGAAAGGAACGCGAGAGACCCGTTGTTGGAGTTGGAGTCGGACTTGAATGGATGGAGGGAGGACGTTTATCGTGGTAGCGTTTCCTTGATAGGAATCTCCCCGTTGGCCCTAACGAAGGACAGTGTTACAGATGATTTCGGGGAACTCACGTGTAAAGCTGTCCTCTCGTTTCGTGCCCCCAGGAATATAGGTAGGGGGAAGCTCGCGAGCGCGCGAACTACGACGTAAACTGGAAAGCGTGACAGCAGGGCAACCAAAGAATGGCAGTAATAACGTCACAGACGAGAACGAGAAAGGGCTTTAATCGCGTTTGCTTATTTCCGCCGTGGGCACCTACCGACACTGGCAATTACGAGCTCGCTGGCTCGCCGCCATAAGGGCTTATTTTATTCCTATTAGGGTAAAACGGGTAGTCTCCGCGCGAGTGTGCACTCAACTTTGCGTCAATTTACGTGAAATTAATTTGAGGGTCCCATCAGCGGTCGACTCGTTCAACGATTTTTCCATAACTCTCGGCCGACCTTTTCTCCGCCCTATTGCGACATTCGTCCCGATGAATTTTGAAAACGCTAAATTTTGTTGTTTTTCTTCCTTTTTTTAATTATAGTTTGCGCGTTTAACGATCGTGGAAACAGCGGCCTAACGACCGTCTCGTTTACGAACCGAACATTGTTTCGCGAGCGACACGCGGAAGGATAATGAGCGTCTCTTAAAGGACAAATATAGTATGGCGAACACGCGATATTAGGAATTACCAGTCGCGCCGGATGTGCACCGTTTTCGAGTAGATTTGTCAGTGCGAGCGTAAACTGCAAAATCATTACGTACGAAAGGCGTACGTGTAGTCTCTTTTAAAACAGCCATGTTATAAAGGATAAGAGGAATAAGAGGAGAGAGAGAGAGAGAGAGAGAGAGAGAGAGAGAAGCTATAGTGGCCATCGCGTTTTGCATAATCGTCGGTTATTACCGTAAACGGGAAGTGCTTATTCACCAAAAGCGATAGGAAATCACGGTTTTATTTTTCGCTACCATCCGTTGGAAGGGGTAGATGGCAACCGTTTCGTTTCCCGATGTTTCTGACCGATGGAAACCGAAGAAGAAAAGATGAACGGTGCGTGGACGGGGTAGAGAGAGGATGTGGTTAACCCACGGTCAAATCGAGCTTTTGCCGGGCTTCTGCATCCTGAAACTGGCGACAAAAGAGACTCGCCGGAACAAAAGTCTGAAGTATATACACGCCGAGCTATCTCGTTCTACGCGTCTACCCTTCTCTGCTCTCTTGGCATCCTGTTCCGTACCGAACTTTTCGTTCCCCCATGTCGAATCGCTGCTGCGTTGTTCAATTTCCGTCCAATTTTTCCACGAATCGACAAAATCGTCTTCCGAATGAACTTTTCCACCGTTGTAGAAGAAAAATTACTTGGATCGAAAAACGGTGTAACTCGGTATCGACGACGACAATTTATATTCGTCGTTCTTCTACGTTATCGCTCGGGCAATTATGATCGAAATATTTAATGAGATTCGGCCAATCGATTTAACAGCTCGACGTTAAATTAAGACATTAGCATTTCACGATGTATTTCCACGGTGCGTGCTCCTTCCATCTTTCATGCTCTCCACGCTGCCTTATAAATATTATAATCGCCTCGGAGCCGAAGAACGATCGTGAATCCTGTCAATCGGCTATGGGCCGCACACGCGACGAGCCAAATAAACAATTACCACTTTATCTTCACGAAACTCGTTTCGCATTTAATTACGCGCCGAATATCGTGTTTTTTCCCCAGTTATAGGTACAAAAAAGATAAAAATAAGACAGGTGATTCATCAAAAAATAATTTCGGTGGAATGATTTTCGAAAAAAAAAATTAATCATTTGATTAATTGCGCGAACGAATGATCGAAAGTGCCATAATATCGTTACGTACGTTGCCAAATGAAGATATCGACGGGCCTCGAATTGGAGGTTTTCGAGTGTATAGATGTACACGGATATACCGTACGCAGGCGTGAGTCGAAGCGAGAACGACGCGCGAGCACGAATACGCGAGAGGGACGAGGTAGGGGGATAGAAAAAAAAGGATCGAGGTGAGTAAGAGCGTATAATATGTCCAAAAGGCACCTGCCTCCTTTGAGCCCGGCTATCTTCCCATCGAGTGGTCGCAAGAAAGGAGCGCTAAACCCAAGTTAGCCCGATGCTATCTCGTTCCGAGACCAGCGAACCACTTATATCGTTAATTGCTCCCACTTCCGGCCCTCCCTCCACGCGCACCTACCCTCCCACCTTCTTGCTCTCGATCCCCCTCCCTTACCGCGTCCCTCGCCTCGTATGTGCGCGCGCATTACTTTTGTTGAAAAACAAAAAAACTCGAGCAAAACCGGGTCGGTTATGTCCGTTTAAGCTCCTTTCTTGTAAATGGATATGTTCGTCCAGGGAAAACAACGTGGTTAAATGCCCAAGACCACTTATTTTAATATGCCCGCACTCGCGGAGATGGTCGGTCTACGTCGCGCGATAAGGGAAAAGGATTTCCTTCCGGCTCATGGATTTTCCGAGATTTTATTCTTCATTCAACCTCGGCATTCCTTTTTTCAGCTACTTTTTTTCTCGCATTTTTTATTTTATCAGAGAACGCATCTCGGCAGAGCTCACGAGTGAAAGTCAACGACGAGATATATTCGTATAGGAAATAATACACCGGTCGATGCAATTATCGTTAATTATCAATGCGTTAATGAAACAATTAGCGTAATTGGCTGGCGGTATATGGCAGGGTGAAAAAGAAACGAGCGTGTACTCGCGGGGATCGGCATTATTCGCTTCGACGTATCGCGCGTGAGAAAATCACAAAAAAAGGCCACGGAGCATTATGTGCCAAATACGCGTCTTTCTCGCGTTGTTACAAGGCGCTGCTGTTTGCGTTTCATCGAAAGACTTCCGGATAAAGAAATGTTAATAACGATCGATAAAAACATGCACATTTAACGCGCGATAAGTAAACTCGACGATCCGCCAAATTTTGCTTACACACGATTTGGTAACTTTCCATATCGAAAAATATTATTTTCGATCGCCAATTAATTCACTGGAAAATATTTTTATAACGAACGAAATGATTTTCTCGCGATTTATCGATTCGTTGACAGTACATCGACAAATTTGATTGATGTTTCTCTTTCGTGTTATCGCGCGTCGCAAAATGATTATGCGCTCACCCGAGAATGAAAATACAATCAGCAATGAATTTAATGCACTCGTTATGAATGCAGAGTGACAATAGAATGGAACGGAGATACCATCGAAAATAATTTTATTGTAAGGAAAAAGTAAGATCGCAGCTTCTTTCGTGCATTTCCATGCGGAAGAGCCAACTTGTTCAGTTTCTAATTCAATCTCGCGCTCGCTCGCTCGTGCAACTATTTCGCGAAATCGCGTGCCCGGTGAGTTTGAAATTTCACGTTTTTCCACGAGCTCGCGCATTTCGCGTTAATGAAGCGGTTTTAACGTGCGAGCGAGATCGCGCTTAATGGATCTCTATTGTCGAGACGTAGCGTGAAGAAAAAAGAGGTACCGATTGCTGACAATAGCCGTCGTGCGAAAAATTCACTCTACCAAGTACGATTCGAGGCGCGTAAATGCGCACGCGCGTACGAAAGACATTTCGCGAATGCGGTAGATCACCTCGTTACTTTTTTCTTCCTACACATAAGCCTACGTTATTTTCTATTAACTGGAACTTCATTACGATTCATTATTAAGTTATAGTATACAGTTACATGAAAATTTCACAAAAATTTATCAATTCGGAATACGCAAAAAAGATATTTGGTTTTGTATTTTCAACACACCTGTGTTACCTACCTACCTGTTTATTCATTCTTCCCCTATCCTTATTTCAGCGAATCCTGACATTCGGCACGAGTCTTGTGTACACCCAAACGAGGGAATAAGAGAGGAGTGAGCATACCATACGCGTTTATTACGAGCATATAACTAGCATATATTTTACACGAGTTCTTGTGAAAACGAGCCGCGCAACGTCGTATCGGGAAATCGCGATAATGTCGAACACGCTAGCGTAAGCGCTTTATAAACGATGCGTCGAGCGTTATAAATTTTTTTCTCCCTCGCTCGTTTCGCTGCCACGAGACTAAATCGTCGCCATAAATATCGCGAGTACGAACCGCTTGCGTAGATAATGGGTGAATTTTCTCGCGTCTTGCGATTCCATTCACAACCCCTTTTTTCCCTGTTCCGAGAAAATGATCAAAGGCGCAGCTCGCGTTGGAATGAACGATCGCGAAAGGATACACCAATAAACTCGGCCGATTTCAGGCCGCTACGGGAGACAACATAATTACGGTGGCTATCATCAATCTCGCTCGTTCGTTTTCTTTTTCGAACCTAATAACCATATCTATTGAGAAAAAAAAGTGGGGATAGAGAGAAAGAGAGAAAAGGAGAGGAGAAGCGCGAGATTCCCGATTCGTAATTGTGCTTAATTACGGAAGCACGGTTAATGAAACATGTTTGAAGAGAAAAAAAAATGAAGAAAAAATAATTATCCCGGCAATAACCATTGCATGTAGTTAAAAAGTTTTTAAATATGGGAAGCGACGGGGCGGCGAATGAGAGGAACGTCGCTCAGCGTAATAGCCCTCGTGCGAACACGCATATACTCGCTCTCCGCGCTGGCTGTGTATATCCACGCGGACGCGTGCACACGCCCGTCCGCGCGTATCGTCCGGATCGCGCCTAAGACTTGTCTCGCTCTCGCCTTTAAAAAAAACATTTTGCCGCAGTGCGCCCGTGAAAACGCCCAGGTTATATACTTATAGTCGCGCGCGCGTTATATCAGTCATCTAGAGATAGCGTCTAACACGGTAAGGTAAATCGCTCTTAAATTGAGCCAACAACATATTTAAACTGGCCGAGCGAATTTTCATGCTAATCACCTTCGCTCGCGACAATACTCCAAGTTGCGTACGAAGCATATAGAGGGATTAACGCGAATAATTCGCAATCATGGACCTGCGAAAATGCGAAATGAAATGGAATAACGCGAACGAGACTCGAGCGCGGTATCGAGCGCAACCGAGCAAACAAACGCGGCCGACGAGGAGAGAGAACGGAACCAATATAATCGATGTCACCTCGCGTGGGCAATGCCTTTCGTATTATCGACGCGCGTCAATGTGCCGCACGAGCGAGATTCGTCGCTCGCATCGTCGGTCACGTGAGGACAAATCGTCGACACTGTGACGTACGAGGACAATGCATAGATAATTGCCGCGATTATTTACGCAAGATCGGACTATCGACAGGTCGGAACTCGCCTCGATCCTCAAATTTCGCAATTAAACGAACTCCGAAACTGCGCAACTATTTCGAGGAACCACCTCTGTTCGTAACACACGCTACAAAATAATGTTGTATAACTATAACGAATATGGCTCGGTGTATGAGTTACGCCGATAAAATATTCGATAATGACCGCGTGTTTAGCTAACAATCACTCACATGGCAAAATCGACGTACAGTTTGGCAACAGGCGCATGAAAGATCCGATCGAGATAAATACGGCTCGATTACATACGTAGATTAAGAAAAAAGGGGAACTATTTTTTTTCCAATTAGCGCAAGCTCACGCGATAAATAACCGATTTCGAGCGTTTGTACGGTTATGGTACTCGCGCAAGAGTAAAATTCTGAAAAATAAATTATTTTTTTCTTCAGACGAGGTACACTTATTGACGAAATTACCAGATATATTGACGGAATTGGCCACCTGTTGTACCGCAAAAGCGAACGGTAGCCCTGTCGATCGCGATAGGCGTCGAATGTTTAGCCAGCAATTTTCAAGGGGTGAGCACGGATGCGCGCATATATGTGAAGAAGAGCCTCGTAATTCGCCTCTGAAAACGCTGACGCGCATGCCTCGTGTGAGAGCAATAGTCGCGCCGGCGTGTCGGCGAGATAAGAAATTTGGAAGCGCGCGCATATGTCGACGGAATTTGAATATTGTAATTAGTGCGGCCCGCAGGGCTGAGATGTAACCATCACGAGAATAAGCGAGGGAGAAAGAGAGAGAGAGGTAGCCTGAAGTTTCAACGTTTCGACAAAAACGTTTCGGTTGGTAAACTCGCGTTTACAATATTCCGGGGAGCATATGGCCGCGAAATTACTCGAACGCGTAAGCGCTAATGGCTTATCTCTTCACTCCATCCACAGAACTCCCTCAATCGTCAAAGACATAAACTCCTGTGACGAGGATACTATAACTATACTCTCTTAATCGACCACTTTTCGCGATCCAATTAAAGCAGACTGCGAGCTCGAGATGTGGCATTAAAGAATCGTCGAATAAAAAAAAAATGCTAGTCAGACGCACTTAGTTGAAAGAGAATTAGTATAGCGAATGTCGCGAGAGACGACGAGATAGCTAATGTTTACGCGAGCGATACCGCAAAACGGCTTACTCGATCCAAAAGGAATCGCGGCGCGATGGGCGCGTATAAAATCGAACGGTTTACAGTTCGTTATAACACGACTTTTCGATCGGCCGAGGACTGACTCTCCTCGAGTTATAAATATCGTTCGAGACCGGTTCGCCGGTCTACGAGAGCGGCGGATTCGTAAGTGAATAATGCCACACGCACGAGCTAAGAGATCGAGAGGGAGAGAGCGAGAGAGGGAGAAAGAGAGGGAGTCGCACGAGCGACTGCTTTTAAACGCTCGACTCTCTCCCTCTTTCTCCGTATCTCTCTTACTCGATATAACCATTATTTACTTGGTCGCGCGTGCGGTAGGCGCGGCTGTACACCTCCGTATACATATTTACGTATATGTGTGTGTATTTACACAGGTCCACGACGAAAGGATCGCCGTGGCACTTTACGTGAGTGACTTCTCACCGGCGGGAAATTGATAAAGTGGGTGACAAGTCGTTAAATCACACGAGCCCAGGTAGTCGGTATACGTACGCGGTCATCGAGATGCGATTGCGTGCGAGCGACTCGTTTCGTCTGCGCGATCCTGCGTGCGGAGGGCTCGTACCTCTTTTTTTCCTCTCGAGCGATCGTTACGCTCTTGTTTCGTCGATTGCGTACAAATTCGAGCGACTTGTAACCGAAATCGAATGTACACCTCAATTGGCTTTAATAGGGAGAGAGAAAAAAAGCCAGGATATTTGGGTCACAGTCGATTGGCAATCTGCAAGATGACTCGAGCGGATCGGACAAAACGTGAAATCGTTTCTGAGAAATCGAGATGTGTATACCGGTAACGACGGAGGTATACGGCAGGTCCGGCGATGATGGATGGAGAATCATTTAGGGCAAAAGTGGCGAGGTCCCGCGGGAGGGACTATTAATTACGACAAAAGGGACCGGCGCTGCGGGTGGGGTGGGAGGGAGGAAATACACGCTGCGGTCATCGGGCATAAAGCGGCGAGCCATAAAAAGGACGAACGATTAGTTACTTTAACCAAATTATCTCGTGGACAATGGAGCCCCCAACAGGTGTGCGAGAGCGAGAGAGCGCGCGAGAAAGGTTAAGATACCCTAGCTCGTCGATCTCGCAATCGACAATCGATTCACCATTTCCGAACTCGAACGATCGCCGGCATTCGCGACTCGCGTGAGATTCCTCGAGCGGCGTACCGCGCCGATGACGAATAGGCGATTGGATCGATGCCATCTGCGAATTCGCATTTACGTAGCGCAAGTCGCAACGCGGAGAGCGCATTATCCGATATCGCGACGGCGTGACCATAATCGCGTATTGTGTTCGCGACTGGACGAGATGATCGACGCTCATTTGTTTCACAACGTACCGCGCACGGACAGCCGCGCACCGGTCCCGGCTCGTCCTGTAATTTCGTACGTCAGCGCCGAATATTAATTCGAATTCCAGCAGACGGCGCGATGAGAGGGAGAGAAAGGACTCACTTTTTGTCCGGTAAATGAAATATCTTCGGTAGCGGGACGTCCCGTGGCGATCGAGTTCGCTTCCAGGGCCCCCGCTTTTGTCCCTCGCGGATTCTTTCTGGGACTCCCCGTCGCGGATGAGCGGAATCGTCCTGCGCGTACACGAGCCCGATCATCGAGTCTCGAGCACCGTGACGTGACTACCGTAATTCGTAATCGCTGAATTTACAAATTGAATATGAAATAATTGAAATGTTTTTTCCTTCCGAGGATAACGAATTTTTTCGATTTCGGATCGAACGAGCCACTTGAAATTTTTACTGCCAAACTTATTCTTCCGATTGCTCGACCAAAATGTACAAATATGTAGCCATTCTTGGAAAGAAAACAAATTTATATGTCAAGGCAAAATGGACTCGTTTTCACACGCCAGGAAAAAAATCGTAAAATTTGGTTCGAGCATAAAACAGTCCTCGGCATGCGAAAAAATTCGGTCGAAAAACCCGATCCGAGGAGCTAGCGAGCGGTCGAGAGGCCCGCACGAGCGAGGGGCCATTCGTCGTGCGGAGAACCAGTCGAAACCGCAAAACAACGCTCGTCCGTACGCGCACGCGAGGTATAAATGACACTTATATGTTAATGCTACGAGCATCTGCGCGAAACTCGCGCTCGATGTTCCACGTGCTGCAAAAAAAAAAGGAAGGGCGAAAGAAAAAGAAACTGTGCTCATCGTACGAATATCGGGCTTATCGACGAGGGAACCTCAGTCGCGATAACGAAACCCAGACGGCAGCTGTCCCCGACGTATACGCGAGCTTGCGTCTCGATTATTCTCAGAGTCTCAAAGAGGCAAAAATTTTCGCCCTTATATGTAGGTATCGATATAGTTTTGACGGAAGAATTCGACCGAACGTAAAAATACGCATGGTTAATAGAAGTTTCACTTTTCGTTGATCGATTTTGAGATAGCCAGTCGTCTACCCGCAGGTATGTTTTGAAAGTCTACAGGACGACGACCGGTCGTTAGGATGAGCAGGTCGATCGCGGCGGATATCAGAAAAGCTCTCGAGAGCGACGCGCGCGCGGACTGAGAGTTTGAAGAGGTGGGAGAAACGAGAGAAGATAATTAAGGCTCTATGTAGTAAATAAGCGGTTCTCTCGCAATCGTGTTATGTAGGATCGCACGTCGGAGAATACATAACTCGGTTGACGCGTATTGATGATGGTAGCACTGCCATCTTTTAACCACCGACGGATCTTCCAACCCTCTCTTGTCGTCCATTCTTTTTATTCCCGATACACATTTGCGAGACTGGCTACGTACCTTCCCATCTTCCACTCTTCCGTGATTTTCCGTGCTCTCGTAATTTTTTCTCCTTCCGATCCCGATCGGCTGCGCTCGTTACGCGTCTTTTGTCGCCTGTTTCGCCAACCTAGTTAGTTTTTCATCGTCGGGAATTTCATTGTAGTGTTTTATCAAGGTAATAATTCTTCCTCTTTCCCTTTCTCTCTCTTTCCCTCTATCTCTATCCATCTCCCTCGTATTCTCTTCTCGTATCCTTTCGTTTTTTCTACCTCTATTTCGCTCTTTTATTGCGCATCGTCGTTATCGTTTTTTAGTCACACTTTGCGCTCTTTGTCCACGGTCCATTTTTACTTCTTCTTCCGCACGCTCGTTGCCCCTTTTTTTAAAGAGGGCGCAAAAAAAATCATAGAAAAGCACGAATAGTAACGTGCAGGGGGATCGAGTTGGCATATTAAGGGCTAATTTGGCAACGCGCCGGTTGTTAATTTTATTTACAAAAATAAATTCGCAGACGCGAAGAGGAGGCGAGGATAAAAATTCTCGCGCCTGCGAAACCGCGTTAGCGGTCGCGAGCGGCAAACGAGCCGCGTCGTCCGGGACACTGAATTACGAATTAAGACACTTGGAACGAGCGCTCTCTCACTCGGATTTCCGTATTCTGCGTTTGCGGCTAACGCCAAACGAGCTCTTATAGAAAATTATTCTCACCGAGTAATTTCAGCCAACGCTAAAAATAATTCTGCGGCAAAGGAAGAAGATCGGGCTCGGTTTTTCTCCAACTTGAGAATCTCCGAAAGGCATAAAAACGAGATGAAAAGATGAAAAAGGCATGAACGTTCTCGCATCGATATTATAATTTGTCAAAGTTGTCAAGAAGAATAGAAGGCGCGGGACGATGCAGTAGTGTGCCGTTTGGAAACGTGATGAAGCGTCAAAAATTCCGCGGCGAAGCACGTTGCGACGATTGGTGCGCACACAGTGGTTCGTAATGGCGTGAACGCGAACGTTTCTCACGTTTCACGGTTCCCGTCGCGGAAAATTTCGTTTTTCCTACCGATCCACAACGAATCGCGAAATGTGTTCTCCTCGTTTCGCGGGAAACCTAATGGCTTGCTTACTAATCTGTCGTTAATTTATCATTCGAGAACACGTTAAAGGACTGAAGAAATTTCCATGAAATAAAAAAATAGCCGCTATTGCACACAAATGGAAAGTTTTCAGTACGTTACATATAATGCACGGTATTTTCGAATAAAATCGTTTTTTAATAAGAAAACTTGTCAAGATTATAGACGCGTCGAAATATGACAAAATGATAAATGAACCCACAAGCACTGTTTAGTCGCTAGATAAAATTTCCATACGGGTTAAAATAAGTTTGTGTCGTCAATTCTAGCGATCGACCGTAATTAATCGAAGAACATTGCTAGAGGCGAGTCGTAACGAGCGAGCGAGCTGGAAGCAAAATTACGCATTCATTGATTGTAATGGCGTTCTACAATTAACATTATCGATCTTAACGAGTGCCCCAGGCGAGAAATGTCGCGAAGCGCACGGACTCAAGGAATGACCGATCGAGAGCGCTGATACCGATCGCCAAGAACGAACGCCGAGGAGCAACCAAGGGGATGAGCACGCAGCTGGCCTTAAGTGAAATTAATTACGGCTCGATAACTCTTAAGCGTTCGAGATAACGTTAATATCGTTATCGTTTTGTAAAATCTACAAATAAGAATATTTCGTATATTTTATATCCATTATTCGGGAAGACTGTTCACAAAATGACATCTACATATAGTGTTCTTTTACTTAGCGGGGACTCTTACAACCGGGTGAAATTGGTAGCGCGCGAACATGTACATACCTACATACAGACGACGCCTTTATAATGCAAAGAAGACCGACATTAGCGTACAACAATAACGGCGTGCCCTCGCATCTTCCGCACACTCACGACTACGAACCCCCGCGTATAACTTCTTTCCTGTGGTAACCGACTCGTTAAAGTAATAATTCTAATTACACCACCGTTCAGCGAATAAATTTTTTTTCACTTGTTATTCTTCATTTTCGAACCGTCTCTCCCAAATTCTAAAAGTTCCGGTTACCGGTATCCGGTGTTAAGGTACTTGGTCAAACGCAGTAACGCATCGGTTACCTGCTGAGAGAACGAAGCGAACAAAACCTTTTTTCGGGATAAAATGACAACAACGCCACTGGTCTCTCCGTATGAGTTAAACGCCGTCCTTTAGAATTCCTGATTGACTTCGCTATTATAGCCAAAACGATGTTTTTTTTCATGCTCGGAGTAAAATGAGTCGACAAATCGTTGGACGACCTTTCGGCTAGGGGAGGAATGTTATATGTATACGATATTCTCGAGGGATATACTAGATTCGGTCGATGCTAGAGTGTTCAGCGAGCTAAGATGCGCAAACAATTCGGCTTGAATCCAATTAAGTCGAGCCGTCAGGACGAGAGAGAGAGAGACGCTCTTCGACAATAACACTTTGTCCTGTAGAACGTCGGTAGCCCCGAGTTGCTTTAATACAGCCGCGCGCCACGCCTCTCTACTCCCGCGCGCGACGCCCCGTTCGCCCGGTGCCCTTTTGTTTCGCGGTCCATTTGTCTCTCCGACCTGCTCTCGCGTACCCCTTTTGCCCTGCCCACGATGTTCGCTTGGTGGGGCCCGCTCAACATCGAGAAGGGCTATAAAACGATAAATTAACCTGGCAAAAAGGACGACGAATCGACGAATAAAACGCGTATTATCGAGACCTAGATGTCACTCGCGCGCGCTCGTCGAACCGAAATTACATTCCCTCGGCAAACACAGGTATTTAATATTCGACAAACGAATTCCGAATCTATCATTGATGGCTACACACAGAGCGATCCACAGTCACCGTGTCATTTCGTGTTGCGATGATTCTCGGTTCGTCCGTTATTAAATCGATCCTGGCCACGTATACGCTATACTATCTTTCGATCTGATCCCTTTTGCGAGTAGTTTCACGATAATAACGGTATCTTCGCGAGCGATTCATTTTTCGAATGCAACCCATCGTTCTCAACTCGCAAAACTCAAACGGCATAATATCGAGAGGCAAAAAGGGAGAGAGAGAGAGAGAGAGAGAGAGACAGAGTTCTCGAATCGACCGCTTTGTCGCTAGGTAATGAGGGCCGCGATCTTCTAGTACCACGCAATCGTCGATGATTGGCCACGACAGCCCAATTTATTTTTTTTCCCGCAATTTTCTCTCCTCTCAAGAGAATCGCCGGTTATCGGCACTCCTTTCTTCGTATATCCTCGATTCGCGCTCACCCGGTAATGACCGAACAATTCCGAGGCATTTAATTTTCGGTCTACCCGTCCTTCGACTCGGTGCGAGGGAGGAATCGGCCCTCCGAATGACAGTAATAGCCGAGTAAATCTCGAAATGCTCATTATATTGCGGTTTTGTGCATCGTGCGCTCTGATTATAGTCCACCTACGAACACCGCAACGCCGTACGAAATTTTTCGTTCTACCATTTTATTTATCTTCGACCCCAACCGAAACTAAAAAATTCCTTCGTCTATACGTACAAAAATTTCCTCCCGTTCGGCATAGACGGAAGAGAAACGTAGAAGAGAAAGAGTTCTCGAAGAAAGACAGCTGCTCTAGGAACTCGACACGACCGCAATTAGAAATTTCAATTTTCCCTGGCGCAAATCTGGTCGCCGGCAGCTGTGGCGCGCGCGCGGGTTGCAATTCCAAAGGCCAATTACGCTCCCGCGAAGGAGTATGCGGACGCAGGGCTGCGTGTAGGAATGGAGGAGGACTGTACTGAAGGCAGACTGTGTGTAGCGATGCACATGCCGTGGCGCATCCCGCGCAACGAGCTTTAGAGGTAGAGCCGCGGTAATGAATTGTGTTTCATTTCAGTTGCTCCGAAACGTGTAATTTCACCGCTGAGCCCGCCTAATTAGGCGGAGACATCTGTGCGCAGCGGCTCTCAACTTCGGAGCTCGCTACGGCGAAACGGTTCTATCGAGCGTTCCCGTGACCCGCAAAGTATACGCCGGTTGTTTCGAGTTAACAGAGCTTGGACGCCTAAACACGATCGTCCGATTAAATTTACCTCCGTACTTGCGTTAAGATTGCATTGAAACGAATTACCGTTCCGTTGAGCACCCACGATCCTCACGATAATTGCTACAAATTGTTGCCCCATCGTCGGATAATGACACGTCATTATTTCATCGAAATAAATATCGACATCTCGTTACTCTCTCAGCGCGGAATTTAATTAATCGATGGCTCGATATTGAAAAGGAAGATTTCCGTTCTTTGAACGTGTTCGGCGGTTGGTGCGCGCGAAAGTCGCGCGGAAAGGCGTCCTCGCTCGAGTCTCGCACTGCTATCTCGTATAGCGCGTAATGTCGTGGCAATCTCGGTCGAGCGTCAATCGACTCGTAATCTCCGGAGGAGATCCAAAACCAGTCGCGTAAGCTTCAGCGGCTGTCCTCGACGGTATACGAAGAGCGTTTAATATATTCTCGTTGCAGTTCGCGCTTCGGTAATGAAGATCGGACGCACTTTGGCTCTCGCCACAGCGGGATGCTTCTCTTTCGAAAATTGATAAGCAAATCCCCTAATTATCGCCTCGTAACGTAACTTGTACTTTTTTTTTTAACGCAGTTAACGAGCGTATCAATTGGCGAGTCCGGACTCGGCAACTATGTACGCGATCGTATATTTTCGCCACTGAAAACCTAAGAAATTCACAGATACTAACGTTTTCATTATAGTACGTTAACTCTATTACCGGAGAGCCGGCTTACCGATTGCAAAATAATCACTCTGGCCATTACACCGGCGAGTGGTGCGAGGCGGAGGGTAGGGGAGGGGAGAAACGACGCGAAGGGGGAAAGGAGGGCTGCAGTGCACTTACGCCCGGCTAGTTATCTGCTCGCGAACCGCGATATTCCGGGAAACGAAAAATATCGTCCGCTCGTGAGTGCACGCGAGGAGCCGCGACGAGGGGAGAGCTCTGGGTAACGTAACGAAGCGCGAGAAGGAGAGTAAAAAATTCACGCAAAAGAAGACGAATGAGATTTTATGACGTTTATGTGGTTTAACGCTGAGTTATCGCGAATGGAAGTCAAGACCGTTCGAATGAAACAAAATATATGCTATTTGCGCGAGATGGTGAGATCTTCTTCCGTGAAATTCGTCAAATGGAGAAAGGAAGCGGATTCGAATTTCCAGAATCGACGATAATAATGTGTTGCGGTTTAACGACGTTAAGCTGTGTGACAAATTGACAACCGTAACCGACCTGGTGCGCGTTGACAGCATTCTACTTACCCGTAAGGGTGGGGATGACCATGCCCAACGGAGTTTCCGCAATCCTTTATTTAGTCAACAAGATGAAGGTAGATACCGGTTGTTGGCCCTCCGCCTCTCATTGTAACGATACCAACCATTAGGCGAGGAACACCGCGGGCCTACGGGGACTCTGGTTCGCTCCCTCGAGAATCATCTCGCCTGCCGAAATTGCTGGCGTAATTTGTAACGCGACGAACGTCCATCCGGAATACCCATTGACCGTTTCAGCGCAGTCCGTGCACTTGCACATTTGGGAAGTTAAAAGATGCGACCCATGATGCGGTCTAACGGATCATTATACGTCACGACACGGACTGAGAAATGTTTTGCAAATACGAAGAAAGCGAAAGCGCCGTGAAAAGGGAGATTAATTTTCAGCCCATCTATTCGCGTTGCGTTAAACCTGAAAATTCAAGGGCCGGATCGCGGAACGGATAAAAATAAAAGGGTAATAAAATACGCAAATTAATCGGGAGGAAAGTCGATTACCGGAGCCGCATTAACGCTATAAGTGCAACGGGTTCGCGTCTTAGTCGCTGCGTGGCACGATTACTTTACCCGAGAGATAGTCGAGAGAAAAATAATCGATTAAAAATATAATTCTATATTTATAAATATTATAAGCGAGCGAATGACGCGATCGAAGGAGTTATCTTTCTTCTCGCGACGAGCGAGAAGCAGCAGTCCGATAACCGCAACCGGCAAACTGAATATTTCGCGCATGTTCGAACGTCTCGCGTTTATGGTAATGGGCAAATTGTTCGAGACAGCTCGCCACTTATCTCGTTTCTGCGTTTAAAGAGGCAAGGACTCGTCCTCGCGCTCTCCGAACTTTTAACGCGCGCCTCTCCCTCGTATATTAACGCCGGTGCCGTGTCTCACGTTGCAGCCCCAGACATTCAGCAGCTCTCGACTCGCTCGAGCGGATTTCTCGCCGTACACTCGCCCGAATTTCGCGTACACCAACCGTTAACGATCCACCGTTAGTTCATACGCGCCGTTCGCCTCTGCGGTATGTAGATTACGAAAAAGAAAACTGCATTCTTCGCGCGCGATTATCGAGGTCGAATGATATTTCAAAGTGATTGAGAGGAGGGAACTGAATTTTTTATCCTCCGTGTGTACATAGTTTGCGAATACATAAAAATGCTCGAGTGGAGCAAAAAATTGTAACGCAAAAAAAAGAGCGCAGAAAGATGCGCACGGGCTGCGTACGAGAGATCGCGAGAGATTCTCTGCCACGGCGGTGTGTACGTGAATCGATATTGAAAGATCGGCAAGGCCGTAGAAGCCTCTTATGGAGTTCCTAGCACTTATCCTCTTGGAAGGGACGAGAAGGGACCACCCACGTTGGTAACCCGATACGCGCTCGAACCAGGGTGACGATCCCAATCGCTAATTGACCGTTGATACCGACCACGAACGTACACGATGATCCATGATTCACGCGGATCAACCTAATTTTATATTTTTCTTTTCCGATTCAATCCTCTCTCTCTCTCTCTCTCTCTCTCTCTTCTCTATTTCTCTCGTTCTTCTCATTTTTCTTTTTAATTTAATTCGACGTAATCTTCGACGCGATCCGTGATCCATCGATGTATCGATTACGAGCGAAATCGGAATCTGGACGTTCATTAAACGAAGCGGAAGACGTGGAATGATAATATGAGAAGAAAAAAGTTAATTCGACATGAAAAATAACGAAGAAGATCGAGCAATTTCGGCTCGGACGTTATCGTGCCTTATAGCTATACGAAGATGAGGTAGCTCCGGGTATGCTCACGTCCGATCGGTCAAAATGATTCGGCGATATTTTTTTGTATTTGATTTTTCTCTCTTTTCGAAGGTTAAGATGGCGGGGGAGCGGGGGAGTTACGTGTCGGTCAGCACGGTAGCAAAATCGACGGCAGCGAGAATTCCGCGCAATCACGTCGAATTACTCGACTGATTGGATCGTTTATGCTGATCCTTTGATCTCGCCCACCCCGACGGGAGCCCCGTTAGAGTTTATCATCGGCCAAATAAGGTTTGGAATATAAAATAAGAAGGTCGAGCGTGAAGAGCGCGCGTACTCTACGAACGCGCGATGCGAGCCGAGAATCCTGCGGTCAGGGACAATCAGGCCCGACGAATTACCAATATGATTGCTACTGAAAATATCCCTCGCGCCGACAAAGATATGGGCGCGCTTCCTCTATTCCGCGCCCGCGATTCTTCCTTTTTTGTTTGCACAGCCCTCGGAGAATCGAGCTTCCGTGCGAAAATAGCGCGCGTCCCTGACCCTGTCGGGAGAAACGTCAAGCGCGTTACAACTTTGGATATTAAATTCGTATTTCGTCCGACTGCTTACAATGAGCCAACTATACTATATGTATACGATATAATAAACTATAAAGATGGAAAAATAGGTAATTAGCGAGTAAAAACCGAGGCAGTTTACAGCGAATACAATGGGCAGATACGCCCATCGTAAAAGACTTTTAAGAATAACAACGGCCCGCGGGGTTGTTCTTTAGTATACAATTAACGTTTCGCGGATCTTTCGCGAGAATAACGTCGCTTTATGTCGCATATCGTATATCGCGACAATGGGGGAATTGCGTTCGAGAGATGACGATAAGAGAGGACGTAACCATCGCAGGGCGCCTCCTCGCTTACAGGTTGTTATATCGTCGAGCCTCGTTTGTTATTTTCCATCCTCGTTGCGCCCGTATAGATACGCTCCGGTCGTTAAACGAGCTCACGTTGTGTGGAACTCGCGCGAATTAAAACGAACGTAAATTCTCATAGACACCTCCCTAATCGTCGCGTTTCCTCTCAACACCTGCTACGCAGACGTGAATATATTCGCACGAACGGCCGTCTCGTTCTCTCTCTCTCTCTCTCTCTCTGCTCGCTCGCATGCTCGTTTGCGGATTGATCATACGCACGTTGCCAGAGAGCTCGGTCATTACGCGCGCCGCGTTGTAAAACACCGCGTCGTTGTAATAATCGCCATTACGCGAATTATCGCTCGGCGTTCGCTGTATTTTTAATTCGCGGAAATTAATTTCCATCGCGAGGACGCCGCTCTAGGTTCCGCTAATTCAACGTTTAATTAATCGCCCCTTCCGGTATTTCCCTTTATTACGCACTACACGACTATTCGTCTTCTTACCCTTCGTAATAGCTTCTTGTTCTAGATATTTGATCATAGTTGTTTCGGCTAATTGAAATCTTTATTACTTTGAAAAAAAAGGAGGAGAGAAACCGGTGGAAACAAAGCGTCTCGCTCGTTCAACGAAACGTACGGAAATTCCGGCGAATTATCGAGCCACCGGTTCGGTAAGCGTGTCAGTACGCAAGGTCGGAATTTATTAGCGAGCGCATCAAATTCGCGAAATCCCTTTGCGCGTGTGGTTAAGAGATTGAATACCGGTGCGCGCAAGAAGCAAAAAACGAGCGAGAAACGAGGACGAATTTTAACGCGGATGGCCAGCGGCTGAAAGAGGACGACGAGGTTCGGTGGGGATACGGAGAGACAGGGGCGAGGAGGGAGGATTCTGGCCGAGGTAGATGAATTCGTGGCAAAGTTGGCGCGGAACGGCGGCAATTAATAGCGTAGCTATGGGGTGCCCGCGGAAGTAAAAATAAAACGGTACGAGATAGGAGTAGGTGGGGGGTTTGAGTACCTCTTTGGCGGCATACTATCGCGCGAGTCATTAAGAGACGCGCGGGGGCGGGCGAGACGAACGCTGGACGCCCATCGCGAACTTAGAGGAAGGAGAGAAGTTATTGCGTGCGACATGTCGACGCGTTTAACATTGCGCGCCACCGATAGCGATCATTTGTTACGTCTCGAAACGAAATTTCGAATTCCTCGTATTAAGGGATCATTCCACTTTGAAAGCCGGAAAAAAGCCTTTTTTCAATCATTTTTTTTTTTATGAACCTTTGTTATTATGAA